>JAQQZR010000039.1:3694148-3742292 GCA_030068235.1 Notoglanidium macrostoma | reverse complement strand
TTATCTTAGGCATAGCAGTGGGTAGCAGTTAAAAACAGGCTGATGAATATGGACTAGTTGAATGAGGACTTATTGTTCCATCCATCCATTATCTATACCGCTTTATCCATCTGGGTCGTGGGGAACCTGGAGCCAATCCCAACATCTTCGGGTGAGAGGCGGGGTACACCCTGGGCAGGTAGCCAGTCCACCACGGGGCCAACACAGACAAATAACCACACACGTTCACATTCACACCTATGGGCAATTTAGAGGCATCTAATTCAATAAAAAATTTCTGGACCCCCCGCCAGTGTGACCCCTTCACATTCCGTATGCTTCTGAGGCCCCTGGTGCAGATACAAGAAAATCGAGCAAAACCGGCAATGACGAGAGCACAGAAAAAACACTGCGTAATGTGCATGCATGTCTTTGGACTGTGGGAGGAAACATGCAAAGAACATGCAAACTCCACACAGAAAGGCATGCTGGGTGACCCGGGGATCAAACCCAGGACCTTCTTGCTGTGAGGCGACAGCGCTAACCACTGCACCACTGTGCCACTGGACTTATTGTTGAGTCTCTAAAATAGTCATTAAATTAAGTGACTTTTGTAGGTAAAATTAGATGTTTAACAACCTGTTAAAAATACACCAGAATGCAGGAAATGGCATCTACTTCAATAAAAAATTTCTGGACCCCCTGCCAGTGTGTCCCCCCACATTCAAAATGCTTCTGACGCCCCTGGCGCAGATACAAGAAACTCGAGCAAAACCGGCAATGACGAGAGCACAGAAAATACACTCCGTCATGTGCATGCAGGAGCATGAGAAGATCAAGAAGTACCAAGATCTGAAGGAACAACTGGAACAGATGTTGAAGATGAAGTCCAAAGTGATTCCAGTGGTAATAGGAGCATTAGGGGCTGTGACTCCCAAACTTGAGAGTGGCCCCAACAAATGCCAGGTACAACAACTGAGGTCGTACCTGAAATGTGCAATGCACCACAGGAGCTGGATTATTTCACATTTTTACAATTTATTAAAGGTATTTATTGAATAACCTATTTCTGTATGTAATTTCACAAACACACACATGAAATTACAATCACACATAAGTTTGTGAATATGGGAATATACAGAAAATACAGAGAAGATTTGTGAATGTCTGGCGCATATTGAACCCACTGCTAACTTTACTCCGGGTCGACAGTTAATCAACTAGTAAACCTACTAAACCGTTAATCAGCTACTAAACCTTGGTGTCTGACATAATTTTCTGTTATAATTACAAAACGAGCAAGTATTTCAGAAACGAGTGGAAAACAGTAGAATGGAGTGCAGTGTGTTTTCTGCGCTATCGCCATTGCTGGTTTTGCTTGATTTGCTTGTATCTGCGCGCTCGCAGTGTCTGTTTTACTTGTGTTAACTTTGTATCTGCGCCCTTGTGGTGTCTATTTTGCTAGGTTTAACGTCATATGTGCGCTCTCATATAAAGGACAGTGATCTTGCCAGGGGGCGGTATTACGGAGGCGCACAGAAAACTGAGAAGCGAGCAGAAACCAGTGAATCGAGCGCAGGGCCAGGAGAAGCGAGTGCTTTCAAAGACAGTGTATTTTCTGCGCTCTTGTTTCACAGTTTTGCCCGTGTTAACTTTGTATCTGTGCGCTTGCGGGGTCTGTTTTGTTCGGTTTAACGTCGTATGTGCGCGCTCCTATAAAAGACGGTGATCTCGCTCCATATTGTTGCCATAGGAACAAATGAGTGCATTAATATAAACCTGTGATTTGAATTACAGTGGTACTGTCAGAGCTGCTGTTATAGAAAATGAATCAACACTTTCTGATCAATTAGAATTAGTAATTCAAGAGCACTGTTTAACCCTATTTAATTTAATGACGCAGTGGTTACATTGCTAACATTGATTCAACCACTCCTGGCCCAACATCAGCATAAGGGAAACAAAACATTATCTCTGAAACATATTTTATAGCTACATGTATAGGTTTTTGCTGCGCAATAAAAAAAAGTCCGACCGGGGGTGTAGCCTAGTTCCTGCTAGCTTGGCTTAGTTAGCAAAATAGTTCAATTCTACAATTTGTGATGTGCAAATGATATTTGATAGATCTGAAACCATAGGAAGAAACCATGAGTATTTAACCAGCACCCTCAATGCAGGACGCCTTTCATGCGTCTTTCTGATCCCGTTGGCCATCCATAACCATGTCTGCGTCCTCACGCGGGGAGGTAAAGAGGAGGGGGAGGGGGGACTCGGAGTGACGCGCGCGACGACAGCAAACCCACTTAAAGCCGCGCGCGCCTGCGGACACGGACAGAGACGCAGCGAGAGACAGAGCGAGGAGCTCGCGCACCACCCATATTCACACGCACGGCACCGTTACACCTGTTATTTCTACAGTCGGAGAGAATCGCAAACGGGACGATGGTGTAGTCGGAGGCAGATTTTGTTTTTTTGTTGTGAATTAGTGAATGTAATTCCTTTACATTTGGCCGGTCGGTGCAGCGCGCGAGCGGCGCCCGGTTTTTTTCCGTCCCGACAGCCGCCTCCTCTTCGAGAGATACGTGCCGATGCGATTCTTCAGACTCACCTTCAAGTGTTTCGTGGATTGTTTTTGAAGGTGCCCTTTCAATCCGTTGATCATTTTTTTGTTTCCTTTTTTCGCGCGCTCCTCTTCCTCACCTTGTTCACGGACGGAATTTTTTGACCTCCCTGAGAAGCCTGACTGAGAGAATCAAAAATAAAAAAAAAAACACCAACAGAAACGATTAAAAACCAAGAAATGTGGCTATACTTTAAAGAATAACAATCCTGACTTGATATTAAAAAAAAAAGAAAAAGAAAAAAAAAAAAAGCCTTTATAATAAAAAGAAAAGGCAGAGGAACAGGCAGATCCTGTTAACCCTTGAACGGGTTCTAGCAGAGAGAAGAAGACCAGAAGGACATTTTGGTGATAATAAAGGAAACTGACTTGAGCCATACAAATAAAAAAGGAACAAAGAGGTTTGGGATCATTTCCAATCCCAGAGACATTGACTGAAATTTTTTTTTTTTTTTTTTTTTTTTGTGCCTGTCTTGTTAGGGCTCTGTGAGAGTGTGTGAGATTGAGTGAGTGTGTGTGTGTGTTTAGGATGGAGAAGAGTGAGAAGTGTGCACTTGGCACAGACTGCTGTGTGGGGGATATGGGGACAGATTGCTGTGTGGGGGATATGGGGACGGACTGCTGCATGGTGGCGATGGCGGAGGAGAAGAAAGGCCACCTCATCCCCAATGGGAACCACCAGGCCGCGAACGGCACGCTGGTCAGCGAGAACAAGCGCGTGCAGCCGGAGAGAGAGACATGGACCCGGCAGATGGACTTCATCATGTCCTGCGTGGGCTTCGCTGTTGGTCTGGGGAACGTGTGGCGCTTCCCTTACCTCTGCTACAAGAATGGTGGAGGTGAGTTCCAAAATAAAAATAAAAAAATCATTGTGCATTTCACCGAAGTCCCTGCCACGATCCCAGTCTACATCACATCCTGTCAGGGGAATCCTCTTACGTGAGGTTCATTCATGCCTGAAGACGGTTAGGGCATGTGGTCACCAGCCCTCTTCCTTGAGATTTACCTTCCTGCAGGGTTCATCTCCAACTAACCTCTTTTATTTGAGCAAGAACTTCTAAAGGCTGTGATTAGATAGATGGTCATGTAGGCACGATTGTGGTCTTCAGGAAGAAAGCTCTCCAAGATTTACACCAGCCCTGTTCTTGGATAATATGTCTATCTAATCATTGCCTTTAGAAGTTCTTTCTCATCCAAAAGACGTGTGTTAGATTGTGGTTGGAGATGAAACCTTCAGGTCTCAAGGAATAGGGTTGGTGACTCATATATAGCACGTGGAGACTCCTCAGTCCTGCTCCTTCAGTCCTTCTGCTCTTCTGTGTATTTCCAGTTTTAACCTCAGGCAGGGCTGATGACTTGAGTCAGATGTGTTATAGAGCAGGGGGATCTCCAGCTGCCCTTTGACTCCCACTTCCATTTCCAGCTGTCACTTAATCTGCTGTGAAAAACAGGTGTAACGTTAATATTTATGCAGAAACCACAGTTGTCCATGATTAATATGCTGGTGCTGCAGTGCGATCGTCGTGTCAGCTGATTTAAACCACACACTCACACGTTCACAACTTTCCAGGTACCAAATATACTTAAGTGTGCCAGCCCAGTGACAAGACATTGATACAATAGCGGGCTTCACTTTCACCAAATCTAGCATGACACGTCCAGAGACACCTCGAGAAAGCTTGTTCGTTAAGTGTTTAGCAGAATCAGTGTGAGTCTTCACGATTTATTTTGTTTTCTGTAACAAAAAGCATTGTATAAGGCACATGTTCCCAACCCCGGTCCTAGACTACATCCTGTGCTTCACATTTTAGCCTTCTCTAATACACCTGATCTGATCAGAAAAGGATGTTAATTAGCATATTCGTTGAAGTGGGTCCAATGACCAGGGCAGACTGTCAAACCATTTACTTTCTCAGAATAAAGCGTACTAATATCTCAAATGTGCCATTACTTGACAACGGGGTGATATCTTCAAGGGTGCACCTTTGGCACAATTATATTTTAATTAGAAAGTTGTGTATATTTACTTATAGATTTAATCTATTAGGTAATTACGCGCCGATTATGTACCTTACGTCTTTTGTAAAGGTACGGCATATAGCTGTTTGCAGGTGAAATATATATATCAAGGGTACAAAAGCTAAGGGTACCCGAGCATCAAGCAAAGGTACCAGTTTGTACCCTTTTTTCGCCATAGCCACGTTCAGGTATAGTATTTTGTCATACTGTTTTGTCCACTCGTAGAGAAAAAGGCTTTCTTTAAAGGTAGTGTGCGTAGTTAAATGTTCTTCGCTTCCTAAACTGCCTCCACTTTGATAGAGAAACCCTGTGAGAAGAATTCTCATATAGTAGAACGTATAAAGGTTACCAAGAAAGGTGAATCCTTAAAGGTTTTAGGGTGCCAAAATTGGCCCAGTTTCCTTTCATGCATAAATCTAAAACACAAATCAGCAATTCAAAAAATTCATCTGCCTAATAATCCCAAAAATGTAAATATCTTCTCTTGACATGACATCCACTATGATTTATTCAGTAACTGCGTTGAAAATGGACCAATCGTCGTAGAAATGTTGCGTAATTACCGACGTGAGGAATGTGAGTCAGGGCCCGCTGATGAGTTCAAGGTGTTAATGGATAATCAGTAATTACATTAAAAAACAGCCATTCAGTTATTACATCAAGGCTGCTGATGTGTTTAAGGAGTTAACGACTAATCAGTAATCCCATCAAGACTTCACATTATGTATGAAATGTTATAAAAAGCCATATTTGCTTGTAGTCTGTCAGGACTCGACGGTGCTAATCCTGTTACTCGTGTGTGTTAGTTCATGGCTAGATAAGCAGTATAAACATCAGCATGTTAGGGGTTACAGTAAAGGACGTTATAGAAGCCAAAGGTTTTGTATGGAAAATTTGCACACCAAGCAGGATCTTTAAAAGCACATCTAAAGATAATTTACTGGTTTAGACTTTTCTGATAGATGCATTTACAAACCTGAACCTGAACAACAGACTTAATTAATTTACACGATACAAGTTTCAAATGCATCAGATGTTTATTGGATATAATTAGGGTTGGGTTTTTTTTTGATCTCTTAAATTAGTTTTTCATTCATAGGTTGATAGTAGGAGCTATTGTGCTAATACTACACTAAAATTCACAATAAATCTACTTTTTTATCGTAGCAGGTGTTATCGGTGCATATAGACTTGTAATGTCAGATTGGTGGTGATGGCATTCTCCTCACTGACTCAGTACCAGCGTGACCCAAATCCTTATCTATGAGTCATCGTCATGAGAGAAGGCTGAATGAAAGGTCTCTAGTCAAACATTTCATCACACACCTCCATCAAAAATAACTTGTGCTCCCCAGTTACCTGAAATAATGCCAAAGCTCTCTACCCAAATGAACCTACGTAAGCCAATTCATCCATATATGCGATTTAGCACTTATCAGATGATAAATTTAGCATTGCGCTAAAAGGATTTCAGTTTATATGTTTACACGAGGTGCACACTGCTAATGTGAAATCGTTAGTCCTAAAATGACAGACTAGCACTAATTCGAAAACACAAATTACTCTATCTCCGAGTCACTGTCACTGCAACTTCTGAGTCGTAACGTAAGAAAGATCCAAATGAGCACTAACGTGTGGTATGGCTTTAGTTAATCCCGTCATAATTTCAAGTTAAATGGTGAACAGTCTACTTGAAACATTTCTAATCCTGCGCATTTCTTTTTTTCTCCTCTAATACACACATTCTAACCTCAGGAAATGCTTGTTATTAGCTGTTCAGTTAAATCAGGCATGTAAACAAGGAAACTATTAAAATGTATGTAGACCTCCACTAGAAGATGACGAAAACGCCAAACTAAAGCCATGTACTGGGCATTGGCTGATTTTCCTATCTACATACGTTTCTTTGACTACCAAATTCATTCTAGGTGAAGGGAGTTTGATGTCCATTATTAAAGCACAGCTCCAGTAACATGATTGATAAGAGTCAAAATATTGTTTTCCTGTATTTTATTTGTAACTTTTTGTCAAACCGCTCATAGATTTGCTCCCTGATTGATTTTATCACTTTACAGAGGCAACCTTGAAAAATTAGATTTCGACCGCATGGACATTTTTATACCAAATGTCATAGGATCCGGTGTCGGCTTACTTATTAGACCTCTGTATTGTAATCTCCACTGGGGCTGTCCTGCGGCGACTAAGAGGTCAAGGCACCAAATGTTGTCCTAGTACTCAGGTTTCCATTCCTTTTAGCATGGAATGGGACGATTTGCTTTCATTGCCTTCTGGTGCTTTGGATAGATGGGAAGTGATCTGGCTTGGTTTGCCCCCTACAGTGGGCACAAAGGGCAAAGAGAGCAAGCTGGTGGGAAAATAGCATGGGGAGCATCAATTCTCCCAAAACAATAAGTGATTCAACAGGGACCTGCCAGATAGAGAAAAGAGAGATGTTTGATAACGTGTACTGAGAATTGTCCAATCCACCGAAATGTCTCTCCACAAATACTTGCTTTACCCCCAACGAGGAGTGCTAAGGTTACCACCGTGTGTTTGTCTTTATTCGGGTTGCCAGATCTGGTGCGGCTGTTATTCAGGACACATACATTCCGGACGGGCTTTTCAAAACGTCATGCCATCCAAAATGCAGTCTCCCAGGTAGCCTCCAAGTTTAAATAAGACAGCTCTCACACACACCTCACATTCGGCCTGATGAAACCTTTACTTTTAGTGTACCATGTTTGCCATTAGATAATATCAGCTTTACAAGATCGTCTCTTGTAAGACCAACAGTTTTGTTTGTTTTTCGTACACCTATGCCAATTCTCATCATTGTTGGCGAAAAAGTATTGCTGGTTTTGAATACAAGTGTTTTCTAGCACTGAATTGACTCCGGTCCTAATTAGTGGATGAGTTCGAGCTAGAAATCTAACATAAGCATGAACTGCATGCTGACTTTTCAGTGGAATTGGTATCCTGCTCTCCTGTAACCTCCAAGCTGCATTATGGATGCTAAACATTTCCAAGACTACATCGTTTGGACAACAGTGCTTGGGCACCCATTGTGTTTTCAGGAGTGTACTGACTTACTATAAAATGGCCGAGTTCCCTAAGTAGTGCTTAGTGATTAATGTGTGGGTTTTTTCATTAGTAATGTTAATCTACAGACAGGTGGCATGTTAAAGGATGCTGGGGGGTAATGATTTGACTCAACTTGTCCCCTTAGAGAGAATCTTGACTAAAAATCAATCCAGAGTTCTTTTGACTCATCACCTTTATCCTGTGATGAAACATTTCCACCTTGAAGCGGCTTGGTCGCTTCCAGGACGGTCCGCCCCCATCCACAGGTTCGTTGAACGGTAGGATGAGTTTGAGTATGATGTAAATCGTATCCTATAGCCTGCACATTCAGCAGATCTCACTCCAGTTAAACTAATTTGGAGTGACGTGTTAAAGAGAATCAAAAGACAAACTGAGCGAAGAGCGATATTTGTCACTCCAATGCAGGTTCAGAGACTTGTAGAAGCATTGAACTTCGTCTGGTGACTCGGGGTGGGTTGAAACCTTCACTAACTTACTCCATGTTAATCTTTCCTTTACTTTTTCACTCACCTATATGTAGTAACACTCACCAAAAAATGTGGGTGATTCGTTAGCGGATGGTTTAAACCAAGTAAGGACAAGGTAAGCATCCTGTAAAGAAAGCCTTTCTGTATTACTTGCCAACAGTTTTTAGTGTGATAGTATTTCTTAGCCCAGGTCCTAGTGAGCCAGTATCAGAATATATTTACTGATAGAGACTTACGTAAGTCGCTCTGGATAGGGCATCTGCCAAATGCAGTAAATATAAATGTAAATGTAGAAAGGCAACTAAGGTTTCGATGGTCTATGCAAGACCAAGAAACTGACTTTGGAACTTAACACTCATTGTAGAACTCATTTAATCATTCGTTTATTCATCTCCAGCCTGGTCAGGGTCGAGGAGGATGCGGATCCAGTCCTGGGAACGCTGGGCACAAACTGGGAGAATTTACCCAGGATAGGACGGAAGTCCACATAATAATATTTACAGTTATAGTTCTCCTTAGACAGATCAGTTTTCCAGTCACGCAGTGGCTCGTCTCTGTGTCCTCACGTGTCTTTGAGTTTAATTGAATTCTTTTGCTCCTCAGAGATACGCCGTTGCCACCTGTAGCCATTAGCAGGCTTCTGTAGCCCTTTAGTGAACTCAACTGCACTAACTTGGGATATTATAGGGTTTAATAACAGCTTATTCACCTTAATGGAGCCATTGTAGTGTAAACCTGTGGGATGTAAAAGCCTGATTTAAATCGTCATGTTCGCTCTCATGGCATTGCGTGGTCTGATGTGTTTCCATGGACCTCGTTATGTCTGTATGACAGAGACAGTATCCATGTAAATGTGTAAGCCTTGTGGCTGTGTGGGCTTGTGGCTATGGCCTGTAGGAAAAGTCAATTTGCAAATCGATTCCTCTGTGTGCTTCAGGAGTGCCTGCAGCTGTCTTAAACTTTGATTGTCAAATATTAAAAGATAAAATTAGAGATCATGATGAAATATGAAAATTTTTTTTGAAAAAATATGAAAAAACCTCCTCTGCCTGAGGTCAGCTGGCACTGGCTCCAGCTTCCACACAACCCTTAATGAATAAGCAGTATAGATAATGGATGGAGATTTTCAGCAGATTTCTGATGTCCGTTTCCACAACATCATCTCAAACCTTTTTTGGTGCTGTTTAATAGTTTGTTAAATATTAAAGAGGTTCGAGCTGCGTAAAGTACACTGTTGGAAAGGTTAACGTCTTTAATACTTTTGGTCGTCACTCTAAGGAAAGTTAGAACCCTCAGCAGAGTGTTTCTCTATCAAAAATGCACCAAGTTAAACCAAATTGATTTTACAAAAGCTACAATCCAAAATGGTTAAATCTGGGAAAATAAAAGATTTTATTTCTGTTTGTACCCCTGCATAAACTCTTAAAGACGCTCCTGAATACTACAACAAAACAGACAGGGTTCTAAGTAGGTTCCCTATAAGGGTAGAAAAGGAGGTTAAATATAGAGCGCTCTTAGTATGATTTTAGTCGGGTCCTTTGGTTAGTGTTCTCTCTCAATAAGGTAGAACCATTTAATAGGCCACTCTTTAAAAAGGGTTCAATTTAGAACAGTAAATTTCAGTGGCACCGTTAGAGAAAAGCCGTAAACATGGAAACGTGGGACGGATTTTATCTTATCTTATCTTGGGTTTCTTTTTCCCAAAAAAGTGCCAAATAAAACCTCAAAAGAGCTCCTGAGGAAACTTTAGAAATAAGATAAAACACTGATCAAGCTGTTCTGAGATCTGTGTGGGTGTGGCCTAATATTATAATGAGCACACTTGATTGACGGCTCTCTGTCCAAGTCTGCCAGGCTGCTTTGCCACTATGAGGAACTATTAAAAAAAAAAAAAAAAGAAAAAAGTGCTTTTATCTTTGGCTATTTTTACAGACATGCATTAATGGTAGCTCATTATTTTTATTTTATTTATGGATTGACACATAGATATATTGAGATAAGACTGTTGCTTTAAAACTTTAAAATCTGTCCATTACCTGACCATAATCTTATATTCAGCAGGTGTGTTTGTCGCCTTATACACCCCGTGGCGTCAGCAGAGTTTCTTGATCTCAGTTGGAGATCAAGCAGCCCGGGGTGGATGTTAGGCCACATACTGAAGGCGATGTTACTCTCCAGTATAAACTGAAACCTAATATGTGTATGTAATTAATAAGAAGTGCATTAGGGTCAGGAAAAGGCTCTGTAAATGCTGCCATCTCCACCACAAAGACATTAGAGTGCCTTGTCTAGTCAGCATCCTATTATTATTACATTGAATATCAGACTTTGTATCCGACATGCTGTAGTCATAATTTTCGTTACTCTTCAGCCCGTCTGCGCTTGTATAACAAACCCATAAATCTCACAGACCCGCAGCTGAAATTTCCATCTAGCTGCGAGGTCAGCTGTGAAATGCAGTCACTGTCTCTCTACCCCTTTAGCCTCGAGGAAGACTGTTCGCTCTTCATCCTGCGCATCAGTAAATTTACGATCTCTGCAGAGAAAACTGTTCCTAGTTTAGTCGCATTTTCTTCAGTGCACACTTACAGGGCTGAGTTTTTGTATATCTGCAGCCAGAAGACCTTACATGCTACGACTCACTAACTCCAGGCAGATCGTTTATTTTATTATTACTGCAGGTTCAAGAATACTGATCTGTTCTGCTGATTTCTGTTTCGCAAACACGATAACGGATTATATTAACCGTTCCAGTATGTTGCTGTTGCTATAGTAACAACTCATTGGCAGGAACTTGATTATAATAAACTGATTTTTAAGAATATGTTATTAGGCAGGCGGCACGGTGGTGCGGTGGTCGGCACTGTCGCCTCACAGCAAGAAGGTCCTGGGTTCGATCCCCGGGTTACCCAGGTTGCCTTTCTGTGTGGAGTTTGCATGTTCTTCCCGTGCATGCGTGGGTTTCCTTCGGGTGCTCCGGTTTCCTCCCACAGTCCAAAGACATGCAGATTAGGTCACCTGGCTACTCTAAATTGCCCGTATGCGAGCGTGTGTGGCTGTTTGTCTGTGTTGGCCCTGTGGTGGCATGGCGACCTGCCCAGGGTGTACCCCGCCTCTCGCCCCAAGATACTGGGATTGGCTCCAGCTTCCCCGCCACCCAGACGGATAAAGCGCTATAGATAATGGATGGATGGATGGCTGTTATTAGGAAATATACAGTTGATGTGAAGTTTTCTGGAAGGTGAGGTTGTATTGCATTTTTGGAAGGAGTCTCCAGTGTCAGCAATTTGTAACAATTAATGCTGTTTTCTGTTAATGAATTCTGCTTCATGCTTTCTTGTTAACCAGCTGCATTTTTAAGTCTCGTTAACTTGAAGGGAAATCGTAGGGAATGACATTTTACAGCTGCTATAATTTAAGTAAAGTATTTCATTACTATTTGATTTTATTGTTATTTGATTACTTCCTTATTCAATGGCAAGTATCATCCTGCGTGATATTAACAGAAACAGTTTATCTCTAATTATCAGTAATAGCCATTACATCAATAGGTAAACTTTGTCATGATTTCATTTGCAGACAAAAAAACGAAACCCTTATGTAACGCTACTAATTCATGATATCGTTTGTAGATGTCATTTCTTTCCTCGTCATCAGTAGCCGGGTTTCCGTTAACCTACTTAATGTGCAATTTGATATTGTGACCTAAAAACCAATCTGTTAATCTTTTAATCCTTTTTCTGACCAGAGCCTGACTCAGGATGATTTAAGGATAAGGTCAGGAAGACCTGAACTTAGACTCAATTTGTTTAACCGTTTATTTGTATGCTGCTTTTGTTCCAGCATGGAGCTGGACAGAATCAGAAAGACAGTTTTCTTTAACGTCTTCAATATATTCAATATATTAACACACTTGTAAATATCCATCATTTATCGGCGGTATTTCATCATTTGTAAACAAGAGATTTCTAACCTGGTTGGAAAATGGCGTGATTAGCGTAACAAATTAGCTACTTGGTTATAATCCGACCAAAGTATCTACTGAGAAGTTTATTAAGGAATTTAGTCATGGGATTGACATTAGCTAAAAGGTTATGCACTTGTTGTTATGGATTACTGCTAAAGAATGCAGCTGAACTAACACTGTCAAATTTTGTAACTGTCGAAGATTCCTACGGCTTAGCGCCTTGTCTGTGGCTAACCGATGCTAATGTGGACTAGCGCGCAATGATGGAACAAACACTTCTCACAGAAACCCAGAGCTTTTATATAGCGTTTCTTATATAGAGAGAAAGAAATGAATGACAGTTGCTTGATGGTTACAGCTTTGTTTTTGGAAACGTCAGGGTTTGTTATACAATTGAGGACACTGTTACGCTAAAAGCCGAGGTGCTGCTTAAAAAGATGCTAAGCTGGACAAAAGACTGATCGCTAAACGTCCATTATAGCCGACTCCTCACAGTTAGGACCTGATTGTGCTACATAGGTTTGTTTAAGAAATGTAAGTTAGGCATGTTAGTAAACTATCAATGAAACCCTGTTAAATGATTGATTAACATGCTGACTTTACTGATAGTTAGCTACTTCAGATTAGTTGGCTGCAAAGTCCAGAGCAACTCCGAGCAGAATTATTCTTCCAAATTGCCTGCAAAAACAACCATGGTTAGATAGTGTACACAAACTGACGTTTTAGAAAACAAATTCTCGCTCGCGTCTAAAAACGGTTATGTTAAATCACTATGTTAAAAATCACTAAGTCACACAATGGTCCTTTATTATTGGTGGGGGTGAGAGGGGGGGGCGGGTGTCAGTCACATGTCTCACTCAGAGGTCACGATTAATCAATCACAGAAGGAATCCCTTATACCTGGATTATGTACTGCATTATAAGTAGCGTTCAGGTGAAAACAGGGAAACTACATAAAATCAAGAATTCTGCTAAAACACGGACAGTAAGCCACACAGAATTTCCCTTTAAATGTGCCATAACTGAAGTAATATCCTGGAATTATATACAGCCTATTTAAATATTAAACTAGTTTTACATACTATATACTGTATATATATATGCTATTTATGCATTTCTACAGCTCATACATACATGATCTGTTTCCATAATGAGATCCGAGCTTTTTGATGAGCTCTGAAACTATCAGGCATCTGTTATTAACTTTTGCAGCTGGCTAGATAACGAACAGAAACTTCACATTTATTTCCATGCTGATTGTTCTTGTACCTGTAACAAAGTGTTCATTTCTACTGTTGCTGTTATTTTGGTCAGTAACCCATGAGTTGCGCTCTTTATTTGTCTACGTGGTGAGTAAGTGCTGTATATTTCCTTATGGAGCAGATCAGGGTCAGGACACACCTTTCTCGGGTACACTCTTTCCAGCGATCTTTGCCCTGCTCGCTACAGTTATATTTGTATGTGATACGTGCACAAACGCATGCTGCTTTCACTTGACACACCTTTGGTGCGAAGTGGCAAAACCGCCACATGACTCTTGGGATCGTGTGGCATGTTTATGTGTCTGAATATAAAGATTAAAGACAGCGATCTGTAGTAGCGTTATTGATCTTACAGAAAAGTCACCCGGAAGTAAAATTTGCACGTGTGTTTTTTTTTTAGTCTTCACGTGTAGTGCATGTTTTTGGTTAAATGCAGGCGGGATTAAGTAAATTAAGTAATTCCCGCTAAACTGTCTATGAATAATCCTCTTGGATGATAATCCCACGAGAGATTTTTTTCTGTTCGTTCGTTGGCCTCCTGACCATCCAGAGAGGACCAGCTGTTGCGATCTGCAGCATGTATCCAATCCAATAGATCACATTTTTTGCCAAGGGACGAATAATTACAAATCCCACCAGGACTCCCTGGCCTGAACGTGTTGATTGAGTGCCAAATCACATGTGCTATGAGAGTGTGGACGGAGCCACGGTGGGTATTTATAGCCTCCTCTCGTCACCGCAGATCCTGCTGAGATTGGAGTCCGACTGCGTTTTCGCACCTGTTTCGCAGCTTGTTCTCAGCCCTTGTGATTACCGGACCGGACACGGTTGATCTGGACTCGACCGTTCTGTAGCAAGCTCTAACTTAATCATCAAACGCTCCAGAAAATCAGGTGCTCATCTGTTTTTTGGGGGTGTTTTTTTTTTTTTTTTGTGTGTGGTGTGTAGTAACTAATCAGCAGTTGCCACGCCAACTATAGACCAAGCTTAGTGACACAAGGAGTGCACCCTCCATGGGAAAGGTCACTCGGACGACACAGGTGACAGCATGTAAAATTCATGGACTGCTTGTGTCGCGCAGTGAGTCCCTCTCACTGAGGACACGATCATGTTCCTGCATAAATTGCACGTCACCATAAGCTATTAGCTAATTCCTCAAAAATGCGAATATCATTTACAGACGGCTTCCAGTGTGCGAGTTCATCCCGTCTCCTTCTGTGTCGTAAACGCATAAACGCTTAGCTTTAATGCCTTCAGTAAAATGACTGCGACAGAAGACGCCATTAGCAGCCAGATGGTCAGTGCTGTGGATCACCTTGGCGAGCGAGAGAGAGAGAGAGAGAGACAGAACAGTTCACACAGTTCTGTCCTCAATTTAGAATTTAGGGCTGAGAATCTCCAGGGACCTCGTGATCCGATTTAATTTTGATTCCTGATGCCGTGGTCATTACTAGTAATCTACTAATATAATTACTATATATATAAGTCTTGGACACACGTTACAAAATCACTCCTGTCATTTATTCATTATTTACTTTCCATCCTTTTTTCACACGTGAAAATAATTGAAATCGACTTGGCTACATTTCGTTTTTTTTTTTTTAATTTTCTCAATGATTAAATTCAAAATGACATCATTCATATTAAAAAATGAAAACGAACAAATGATATGACGGCATTGCGCGCGGTCCGCGGCATTTATTCCCAGCGTCGAAATGCCTTTCACTCGTACGTGTTCGTGGTTGGTCCTGTCGAAACATGTTTCGATAAACAGAAACCGTTGAGCTTGTTGAACAGTGCCCTGATGCAGAATTGATCATGGACGGATCATTTTTTCCTCCTTTTCAAATCCTGTCATCTTTCATGCAGTCACGACGCAGCCTCCGCAGTGTGCAGACGTGTAAGTGAGAGAGAGAGAGAGAGACAGACTCTGTGTGTGTGTCATATGAGTGTCTTATCGCAGGCCGGCAGTCACATTCTCATACATCATCTACCGGCAGTCGTTTCATTGACACGCTCTTTGTTTGCAAATCAACCTCTTTCTCTCTCTTTTTCTGTGTCTCTCTCTCTCTCAGCCCACACCTGCATATTTCCTGAGCTGCCTTTGCTCAGTGCAGCAGTCCTAACGTCACACACCGGGTTTCCCGACGTCACACTCTGTCATTATTATGACTGCGCATCACGTTCGCTGCTCTCAGCCTGCTTATAAAAAGGGCTCTGTCCCAAACAATAGCACTCGCTTTTCTGAAAGGCAGAGCCGCCTGCTCGTTCACAACCTCCCCTGCTCTCACTAGCGTACATTACATTTGTTCCACGCAGCCTCGAGTCCGACTTTGTGTTTAGCCAATGTGCTGATGCTAATTCGCCGTGGTGCTCTGATCACTGCACCAGCCATTTTGAAAAAGGAACGCATGCCTTTATGCGATAGTGAGCAATTTGCAGTTCCCATGAGTCTGCAGAGCCTGACTGTGTTACACAAGGATGCCACTTGGCGCAGTCCTCTCTCTCTACCTCTTTCGCTCTGTCGCTCTGTTTTTTCTCGTCTCTCTCTCTCTCTCTCTCTCTCTCTCTCTCTCTCTCTCAGCAGGACCTTCATTCAGTCCAGCTCATCATTTGTTTGTCAGGCTGAATTAGGGCCTTGTCACTGCAGCTGATTGGTCCATGGCTGAAGCCCGTCCCCTTTTACCTCCCCCTCCCGTCATGCTTTTGCCCCACCCCCCCACCCTCGGATAAATAAATAAGTAAATAAATGAACAGGCTCAGCTTCAGCTGCAGCTGTCACTCTCAGATCTCTTAGCTGGAGGCGGTTTGTTGCTGCTGCCTCGTCTCCTGGTTGTGGTGCGTCACTGCTCTGACCTGAAACGGAAATCTGTGAAAATGCACAGCACAAAGAGGAAAATGATCCTCGAGCATGGTGCTTTGAAAAGGAAAAACGCATGCATGTCATTCGGAATCCCACACTGCCTGTCCGGAATCACTTTTCATACATTTAGCACTTAATATTTACATGCAGTTACTAAAACATGAAGTGATAAAACGAGTTATATAGATGATTTATGCATTTATGTAAGGATTACATCACTCGGGTGCACACTTTTACAGGAAAAGAATCGTGTGATGATATGATGTAGCCTGACTCTGACTGTGATTCTGAAGTTGATTATTTTCCAATAATAGCACGTCGCGTTTCGTTCCTTTTATACCAGAATGGGCTTTTTTTTTTTGTATTAATGAACAACACATCATACTTTCTATCCATATTATTCATTTATCGCTACATGTAATATTGTGGAACATCTAGAAGACAATTTAGTTCCTGATATATGATGTTTTTCTTTAAACACGTTTGTCATAAATCTTAGATTACGTGCCTCATCTGCCATGCAAGTCCCATGTAAGCTGTTACTATAGAAACGATAATGTATTCACACCAGAAATTATTCAAATCTCTCCCTTTTCTCTCTCTCCTGCACAGGCGTCTTTCTCATTCCCTACATGTTGTTTATATTCCTCGGTGGAATTCCTATCTTCTTCTTGGAAATTTCTCTGGGCCAGTTTATGAAGGCTGGAAGCATTGCTGTGTGGAACATCGCGCCGCTCTTTAAAGGTATGATTTAAAGAGATGATCAGGGGTCCCGTTCGATCTGAACACTTATCCAGTTTATGACAGAAGCAATACAATATCGAGGCGTTTTAACGTTCTGCTATATGCTTTATTAAGTGATACAATGTAGGAAAGATTAAATTTAACTCTTTAAAGTTAAATTTGTAGTACTTACATTTACAATTACACACATTTCCTGTTAGGTTCACTGTTAATGAATAGTGAATGAATAAATGAATAATAAATGAGTAGTTAATGAATAAAACACAAGAGGAAACTGGGACTTTAAGTGGTTAAAGCGGCCAGTGATTGAAAATAAAATGATTTAAAGGTGTTTGAAGTTATATGTTATACTTAATGTTTACCTTTACATTTATATTTATTAGTGACCAGCGATCAGGTTTCCCTTTTTTGTCTCGGTCTCTCTTGGTTTTCTTTTTCTATGTCACGGTCACCTTTGGCTTGATTATTAGGATCCAGAAAACAGTGTGATAGTAATGATATGATATCGAAATAGAAAATTCAGTATTGTGCAAACAGGGAAAAAAAACCTCCTTCAATGGGATTTAAAAACACAGGCCACGCCTCTTTCATTAGGATGAAAAACACTGGCTTTGTGTAAAAGCAGACTATATTAGTTGTAAAAATGCAGATTGCGCCTCATTCAGTGGTGTTGAAATTACAGGCCACGCCTCCTTCATTAGGACAACAGGCCACACCCCCTTAATCACTGCTAAAAACTTTTTTTCCAAGTATTTAATTTCTCCTTCTTTGCACTTTGTTAGCAGTGTTAATATCAGGATACATACTGTGTATTGTAAAAAAATATAAAATAAAAAATCTACTATCATTATGTAATATTTTTTTTGCAGCATCACCCAATCATAGTGATAACATTACAAATACAGAAATGATTGTCAGTTCAGTTGTGGCTGCTGTTTTGACATGCGGTCTGTAAAAACCTGCTATTAAAACCTCTCCCCGTTCCATTTTTATACCGTGTGTCTCAGGACTCGGCTATGCGTCCACGGTTATAGTGTTCTTCTGCAACACCTACTACATCATGGTCCTGGCATGGGGTTTCTATTACCTCATCAAATCCTTCACCACCACACTGCCCTGGTCCACCTGTACAAACTACTGGAACACAGAGAGCTGCATCGAGGTGTTTCGTCATGACGCCTGCAAGAACGGCACCATCAGCAACTACACCTACATGAACAAGACCTGCGAGGAGTTGGAGAACGCCACCTCTCCCATCATTGAGTTTTGGGAGTAAGTGTATTTCTTTGACATTGCATTTGTCCGTTTGCAATGCATTAATGGAGATAGCAGTATTGAAATGTTCCGTGCGTCTTACTGTGTGTTTTGGTTTGTTCCTATTCAGGAGCTCGTAAAGTTTCTAAATACGTAGGTTCCCTGTCAGACAGGGTTCTAAATACATCCCCCTTAGGGAAGCTATACTTTAAAAAGTGGTCTCGAACATTTAAACGGCTCGTCCATCTGAGCTCCCCCTTTATGTAGAACGCTACAATAGAGTTATCAATTAGGATCCCGTTAGAAAGCTATGCTTTTATGCTGGGAAAGAAAACCAAAAAGTGAAAATCTAGAACCCTAAAACTCCTACGTAGAACCCTATATCAGTTTCTCTTTCAAAAAGGTTGCCAAATAAAACCTCTACAGGGAGCCAGATCCAGGTTTCATGATGCTGAAGCGTATTTCAGGCACAAAGTTGGTCTCTGTACGCGTTAGCACGAAGCAGCGGTTGTTTTTAAGGGTGCGAGTGTTTGGCTTCTTGAAATAGCGAAGGAAGAGTCACGGCACTGAAGACGAGTCTCTGAAATCTCTCAAGTTTCCTGGCAAACGTGTGAAAATGTTCCTCAGACAGAATAAACAAATAGCAAGAGCGACAGTGGAATAACACTTCTGTGTCTGCAAGATGGATGCCACCTAGCGAGACGGTTTAAAGAAAACATCTGCCTCCGTTTGTTCTTGCCGCGACGAGAAGTAGAAATGCCGCAAAGGGCGAATCAAGTGAATCATGTCGGCTGCTTCCTTTTCCTGTGTAATGCATTTTGATAAATTAGATCAAGCTTACGTATGCAGTTCCCTGGGTTCTAAGGAACTGGATATGGAAACACTGATTGACTATATGTTTAAGAACTTTACTGACCGAGGAATTTTACTAAAATTGGAGAGACAGGCTCCGTGTGTGTGGAGGAAATTTTATCAAATTTAGGATGAATTCAAGCCGCTCTGTGACGTAGCATGGGCGGAAACATGTGCTTACGCTCATAGTCAGAAAAAAGCATGGACAGTATAAAAAAAAGAGTGGACGGAGTCACTGCATAGTTGAGGCAACTTCCTGTTGAGCCTCTCACTGACCGTCTTTCTACTGCTCAGTCAAAAAGACTCAACCTCGACGTCATAAGGCGAGGTAAAGCGACGGCAAGCTGCGAAAACCTTCCTGGCTCGCTTTCTGACTTTGACATCTTTTTTTCAGAGTGCAGGCGATTTTGGTAAGCGTTCTGATTCCCCGAGCTCTTTAAAAGGGAACTACTGACGGTCGAATAGGTTTTTACAGATTTCCCCAAGAGCTTATTATCTAAACAGTACAGTTTACTGGCCGTCACAGGTTTGTGACTTCGTTTTTAGCATAGTCGGAGAAAAACGTTTATTACGCGGCCATAAATAGAGTCACGAGGTTGCGGCGCCGGTCGTACATTGTTGTGTTTCTCTAGAAGCTAACGAAGGTCATATAAAAGGACAAAACGTTTCAGAAGCCATTTGATGTGGCAAAAAAGCCAAAAATGAATGGAAATCCCCCATGGGGGGTACGCGTCCTGAACGCTCAATTATCCCCCTGGAAAAAAGGCTACCATTGTCACTACCTTGTCACTGCGGTTGTCCTACCAAGTGTGCACATTTTGTATCTTTAGCATGCATCTTGTACGTAGAAAGCTGGACACGGTACCTTTAAAACATTTCCTTTTCCAAGTCAGATACATATTAAAGAGTCATGTTTCCGAGAATGTAGCTGTCATGTTATAGAGGGTGTTTTGGAGTTTACACATGATTACGGAAGTGTGGACACTCCTTATCATTTTATTAAGGGAGTGTGAGTGTGTAGGTCTTGCGTTGTTTCAGGCAGTGTTCTCTGTCCCTCGCGCTGCAGGAATAAGGTGCTGCGTATCTCCGAAGGCCTGGACAGTCCGGGCGAGATCAACTGGGAGATGACTCTGTGTCTGATGGCTGTCTGGATTATGGTCTACTTCTGCGTATGGAAGGGAGTAAAGTCAACAGGAAAGGTACAGACCTGTATAAAGTCTGCCTCATGCACACACGCACACGCACACGCACGCACACACACACACGTGCTCGTGCGGCTTAGCAAGGCCGCTGATCCCCGCTGTCGTTATGAGTCCAGGTAAAAGCCGAGCAGTCACGTGGAGACAGTGACAAGCTGATTAAAAGCAGCGCTCACTGCGCCCTGCTCCCTCGTTCTCTCTCTAGCTCTCTCGCTTTCTTTTCTTTTGTCTATTTGCGGCGTTCTGCAGGCACGGATCTGCGTCTCGGATGTTTCCGAATTTATGATGTGAAAATCCTTCAACAGAAATTTGGAATAATGATCACCCCTCACTGAATCCGTTTCTTTTCACACTTAATAATGGACTAGTAATAATAATAAATTCAGTAATAAATCACAAAGCCTTCCACACACATCCTCATTGCATCACCAAACCAGAGCTCAATGTGACTTTCTCCTCTGGCCTTGATTTGCGTGGCCCCTCCCGCTGCTGGTTCTACACATCAGTGCACTAGTGAGGCAGAAAGGTCGTTATGGCAACGTCATCTGCCAAAGGGGGAGTGGTTTTGTTCATATCAGGGCATCCTGTGAGAAAGCCGCAGCGTGATTGGTCGGTCAGGAAGCTTTTCTGCAGTGGGACGTGACTAGGCTCTCGTGCGCATGGCCACAAGCCAGCATCTCTCGCTTCTGCACAGAGGAGTGTGTGTGGGGGGTGAGATCACATGAATCCTCACTGTCAGAATGACTGGAGTTTATTTCTGGTGTCTCATGCAGCCATGCTCCCTCCCCCCACGCATTTTACAACCACTTGCTTATGTTTCGCATACCACCGGCTTAAAATCAGCCTCGACAAGGAACACGGACAGTAAAAATTTCCAGTTATGGAATGGAAATTGCTTTCTAAAATCAGTGCCAACCTCCTTTTTCTCCTATTTATCATTTTTAAAAAGTGGTCTGAGCTCCCTGGGCCTGTATTCCCATGCCATACGCTAATGTCCCAGTGAGCTAATTGGCTTTTTCCAGAATCTGATTAAATAATACGAGGGGCTGAGCACCAGCCACAAAGCACCAGATTAGCCTACATTCTCACAGATCAGGTAGGGACAAATAGTAGGGTTTATTTACTGTTTACCAACGTGCTAAGGAGTATTTTTGGTTCTTGTCAGCCTTAAAGTACACTATATAGCCAAAAGTATGTGGACACCAGACCATCACACCCATATGTGGTTCTTCCCCAAACTGCTGCCACGAAGTTGGACGCACCGAATTAAATAGAAGGTCTTTTGTGCAGTTTCTCTTCGCTGGAACTAAGAGGCCCAAGTCCATGCCCATAGCCATGACAATGCCCCTGTGCACAAATCAAGCTCCATGAAGACATGGTTTGTCAAAATTGGAGTGGAAGAACGTGAGTGTCCTGCCCAGAGCCCTGACCTCAACCCCACCGAACACCTTTGGGATGAACTGGAACGCTGACCTTGAACCAGGCCTCCTCGCCTGATATCAGGGCCTGACCCTTTTATGTGTTTAGTTTCTTTTGTCATTAACTCAAACCCCGGTGTTGTGGCCTATTGCACTGCATTACACAAGAGATAAAATGCAGCAATGATTCATAGGAATCCGTTAACACAAAGAATGAGTCCATACTGCTTCCATGCTCTCCAAATCTATTTAGCTGCAGCTTGGGGTCAGACATAGAGCACCCCAAATAAAGCCAAGGGTGCCAATATTTTAATCTTAGTCAAAGTAGAGAGGATGAGAATAAACACTGTCAGTTGGCATTGCAATGTGTGAAAAGGGAGAAAATTGCATTTAAAGATGCCAAGAATTTAAAATTTCAAACATATTTAATAATATTATATATTTTATGCACGAAATGGGTAAGTAACTTTTAAGAGTCGTGGAAATCGTTACATTCACACCTTCGGCTATTTCAAGAGGTCTGTGTTGTCATCGCTATGTTATCTCAAGTAGGAATTATCTTCATTTCATTTAATATTACTCTAACTTGACAAGCCTTTATTAAATCGGCTTTGTATTTCCCCATCTTGGTAGAATTTAGAATAGCGGACATCCAGCGGGTTTTTGCAGGGCCGACAAATTCAAAGAAAATTAGGATTTAACCCCGACTGTGCATCGGAGCTGCTGTAATAAAATTGCTTATTGTGTAAAGCCTAGTTAAAAATAGTGGATTTGTATGTAGATCCCAGGTCATGTAAGAGATGTAAAATCAAGGTAGGTCAGTGACAGCTGTAGGTTAATGACTAAAAACGAATATATGAAACAGTAAAGCTTTCCTTTCCTTGCTTATCAAAGGCATCATTTTCACCTACTGATACAAATGCTTTTCTTTTAAGTCCTTATTTGATTTTTTTTTTTTTTGTTCCAGAGAGACTTATTGAAGTTCTCTGTCTGATAGAAGAGGCACATAATCACATCTTTGTTGATTCATTGTTCCACCTCTACACCGAATGTCAGAATGCATTAGAAAGCAGCACAGCTCAAAGCCCGTCTCTGTACTACGATCACATGAAAAAGCAAGAACACGGGGCCGATATTACACAGGGACTTATTCACAGAAGGTGACAAGGGACCTGGTGGGTTCAGTGTGTGAAGTGTCTGTCCTGAATAGGGTGCCTGTCTCCAGGCTACATTGTGCCATTATAGTTGAGTTCATCATCCCCGAGGGTCACTGTGAACTACTCAACCCAGCCTGAGCTTACCATGTCCATGGACAGGCACAGGGTGTGTGAGTCATTTCACCATGGACAAGTGACGCCGCATACCGAGCTGTGTATTTGGGGCGAGAGCAGGAGTGTGTGAGGGGGCCGTTGCTTGGTGAGTTCATAAACAGAGCCGCCACAGCAGAACGTATTAGAGGAAGAAAAAAGGAAACATCATTCAGAACTTTGCCTGATGCATTGTACTGAAGGAATACCAGGTGCCTCCTCTATACTTCGTCTCAAAAGGTGTTATGTCCTTTGCTACGTGTGAAAAAGTAAAATCATCATGGATCATGCTGTCACAAAGTGTACCAAAGTGTGTTCAGGTCACGTCCATGGTCAGAAATTCCCTAGAAGCCACCATATGATGTCGTAAACTAATTTTTCCTATCAAAACACTTTAGTATAGAATATCATAAATAATTTGTTACTTATTTCTTAAAGAAGTCCTTATTAGTCATAGCACCACAACGCAACTATTTACAAAATGGAGTCAAACCAACTATGTGCATATTTAAAAAATATGACAATTTCTATCAAGAATGCAGACAAAGAAATAGACATGAAGGAAATGGTTATAGATAGAATTCATAACTCACTTCGATTATACAGTATACAGTAAATATGGTATACTAAATGTTGCCAAAAGGTTTAAACGAAGAAGAAGAAAAGAATTATGTTTGTGGGACGTCATTGGTTGATGATCAGTGATTTGTGGGTGGGAACGCCGCCTCGTTCAAAGTGCTGAGCTGACAGGTTGACTGAACCTGCGCTCTCAACTCATATAATCAGTAGCTTGTATGTTAGCTGGCAGTCGCTAAGGCCTGCTCAGAAAGTTTCTAGATTTGTCTCTTTAAATTATAAAGTCGCTAAAGGGGTCTTATAGGTCGCCAGATCTAGCACCAAAGTCACTAACACTGCTTATTAAATGCATCGTTATCATGTTTTGATCTACAAAATAGTATGTAATGCTCTCTTTTTCTGAATTGCTACGTATAGCCATGAGCAAAAGACTGTCATTGGCTTTGTAGGAAGTAAAAATGAATGACTGGACAGCTAAAAGCACTCTCAAATGTTCTCCATGTACTTGAACTACTTGAACAAGGACTAATATTCAGCTGATCCCCTGCTTATTATATTAATAACTTATGTCACTTATGTGTGTTGCAGATTGTGTATTTCACTGCCATGTTCCCCTACGTTGTCCTGATCATTCTCCTGGTGAGAGGTGTGACCCTTCCTGGGGCCTATGATGGTATAATGTACTATCTCAAGCCTGACTGGTCAAAGATTAAAGAAGCACAGGTGAGCACTGAAGCAACGGGTCTGTAAAAAATCTGCTCAGAAAGTCACTAAATTATCTAATATAATGTATGCAAATTTTCAGTTCGCCCCAAAGTGTCGTCACTGCTAACCTGACAAGATCTCTAAGAAGATTAAATGTTCATCTTCAGTGCAAAAGCTATCCACTTGGATCTTTAAGTGTTTATAAATGTTCATAATCTTCACCGCTGTAGCTAGTCAGCTAGATAGCATGAGCTAGCATGACAGGACTACTGAGAGGATCATTAAGTGTTTATAGATATCTGTAATCTTCACTGCTAATGCTAGCCAGATAACATAGGCTAGCCTGACAGGATTACTGAGAGGATCATTAAGTGTGTGTTTATAAATGTCCATAATCCTCACTGCTAATGATATCCACATAGACAACAATAACTGACCTGACAGGATTACTAAAAGCATCATTAAGTGTTTATAGATAGCCGTAATCTTCACTGCTAATGCTAGTCAGATAGCATGAGCTAACCTGATCCCCGTATCACCCAGGGTGCCTTACTGTATAAGAGTTTGCATGTTCTGCCCGTGCATGCGTGGGTTTCCTCCGGGTTTGCTCTGGTTTCCTTCAACAGTCCAAAGACATGCAGATGAGGTCAACTGGCTACTCTAAATTGCCCATAGGTGTGAATGCGAGCGTGTGTGGCTGTTTGTCTGTGTCGGCCCTGTGGTGGACTGGCGACCTGCCCAGGGTGTACCCCGCCTCTCACCCTGTGTCTGCTGAGATCGGCTCCAGCTTCCTCCGCGACCCAGACGGATAAAGCGCTATAGATAATGGATGGATCTTTAAGTGGTTATAAATGTCCATTGTCTTGACTGCTAATGCTAGCCAGCTAGATAACATGTTCTAACCTGACAGGATTACCAAGAGGATCTTATAAGTCACTAATTTTAGCCAGATAACAGTTGACAGGATATTTCAGAAAACAACAAGTAATAGATTTGTATTTTTTAAGTATACCATTAAATCGGTCTCTAGCGTTGCTTTGATTTCCCTCAAACAATAATACTCGTTAAAATGAACACTTCTAGATGAAATATGAGTTCTTTGAAAGTGGTGAACTTTCCAAGACCTTCTATACTGCACCCCGTTTACTTTTCAGGTCTGTCGGAACACTTGTGATTAGATTGAATTCAGGAAACTGAAGTCTGGTAGGATATTTACCATTGCTGTAATTTATTAAAATTCTCTCTCTCTCTCTCTCTCTCTCTCTCTCTCTCTCTCTCTCTCTCTCTCTCATTATCTCTCTCTCTCTCTCTCTCTCTCTCTCTCTCTCTCCATGTCCATCATTCAGGTCTGGATCGATGCCGGCACTCAAGTGTTCTTTTCTTACGCCATCGGACTCGGAGCCCTGACTGCTCTTGGCAGTTATAACCGATTCAACAACAACTGTTACAGGTACGTTTCCTCTATTGTTAGGACATTGCATTTTTTTCCTCTTTCCGTTTTGTTGTGTCTGTTGCAGGCTAGTCCCTACTTATTCGTTGCATGACTTACCATTATCAGAATTTGGGTTTTAAAAATGACATACTTTGGTACATAATGGTCATGAAGGGTAAAAAAAAAAAAAAGACATAGGTGTAAGGTGATCACTCGAACCCTTATTCCACATGAAACTGTTAAATAAATTACTCCTAAATGTCATCATTTTAAACCTTAAAAATAATTAGTGTAGACTAAGTGTGTAATATGTTTTTTTTAATGCCCAAGAAACTACTAAAACGGCACATCTTGACCTCATTTCTTTCATTATAAAAGTGACAAGATACATAATTATGGGTAAAGCTAGAAACACCACCATGATAATGTTGGCTAACTTAGCCAGCCAGCTAGTTAACTGCTAGTTAAACTCACATTTGCCACAGGTAGACACAAGTGCGATTTCAGTATATGGGTCTCAAATAGCATTGTCATATTCCCGACAATGTACGCATTCAATTACAGATCAATTTTTTTAATAACTAGCATTAGGTAAGTTAGCTAACTGACATGTTAATTGCTAACTAACTTGCTCACATTTACCTCAGGGAGACATGATTGAGTCTGGATTTATAATTTCTTAGCGATTTATCGAATAGTAGCCAAAACATGTACTATAACAACCAAGATTTTGTACAGTATTTAATTTGCTAAGTCGGCTAGCTAGCTAGCATGCAGATTACACGGCTAAGCTTTCAGATACAGTGTCATCCTGTGGTAATTCACATATTAGATAGGATTGAATCAACTTATTTATGGAATCAGAAACCATATCATCAGAACCATTCAGTCAAAAACAGTTTTTAAAAAAATCATGTTTTTGAGTTCGGAAGAGTATTAAGGTGCTTTTGTTTGTCCCGTCGTCCTCAGGGATACGTTCGTGTTGGCACTGATAAACAGCGGCACCAGTTTCTTCGCTGGCTTTGTGGTTTTCTCCATTCTGGGCTTTATGGCTGCTGAGCAGGGTGTGGACATCTCAATAGTGGCAGAGTCAGGTAAGAGTCCAGCAAGTGTTAGTGTCTTCAGTGCATGCTTATAGGATTTACACTGGGTTTTCCCGGCTGCCCTGTTCTGCGTAATCCTGATCTAAATGAAGAATGAAACTGTTTAGAAGAATTTACTGGAGTAGAGAACTGTTCGTGTGTTGTATCGGGGAAAAGTTTACGGCTGTGATAGAGAACATACAGTATGTGTAAAATTGTTCGCTCATTTAGCCGAAGCGAAATCCGAGGCTGTGACTGTTTACACTATGTTACCCATAAAAGTTCTTTTCACTCTTCAGAAAGATAAAGCAAATGCTCTGGAAAAAGAAACATTTGAGTAATGATTTATAAGTCCTGAGGTTGATGTTGATGTTCTTCGTGACATATTAACTGTTAAATATGTGATCATTCCTTGTATTCTTAATTATATGCAAAAGGTTTATTATTTTTATATGTAATGTGTTAAATTACAATGACTGACAATTATTATACTGAGAGAGTAATGTGTGTGTGTGTGTGTGTGTGTGTGTGTGTGTGCCTGGGTGTGTTAATAAGTGAATGAGGATGAATCTGACTGAATCTGAATCTGGAAATGGAAGATATTGCAAATCCAAAATATAAGTGAAATAGTTGACCATTTTGGGTCAGATTTCATTTTTTTTATGTCAGTGGTGCATGATTGTGTCATTTTGTTTTTGAATTTTTTTCTGTGTGAATATTTGAGAGAATGTAAATGTGAATATGAAATTGTGTGTGTGTGTGTGTGTGTGTGTGTTGTCTCATAGGAGTAAATAGGTCTTTATGTTTGTCTTTATGCAGTCAGATCAGAATATATAGAAAGTCCTTCACTCATCTTAAACAAGATCCTGATTATAAGCAGGAGTGTGTAATCATCAGCCATTTTAGGTGCCAGTATTTAGGTACTCCGTATGTATGCCCTTCATCCACATGACATCAGTGAGAAAATAAAAATAGAAAAGCCCCATTTGGCGATTGTTTTAATGCAGAGAGCAGCACTGTCATGGTGTGCAAGTTAGTGGGCATCTGGACTTAAAACAAGTTTCCCTGGCAGGTGGTTTTACTCTCATGGGCAGGAAAGGACATTCAGTTCCAAAACTTGTGGTACAATAGAGATATAACATCCAATACATTTCTATTACTTTAGTCATAAGCTACAATGGATGCAAATCAGGTTTGCAGATTAAGCCCATTTTGTACCAGAAGTGATTTATATACGTAACTATATATATATATATATATATAAACAAATTTATTGCTGCTATAATGTAAGTGATAACTAAGTGTAACTAAGTTTTGCAGATGTTTCCACAACTATAAACTGATTAAAAAAAAAAAAAACCCATTTGTAAGCATCGCAGTATATCAGAGCAGCAAAAGGCTTCCGGATGTGCTGTTTTTGGAAAATAATCAGCGTTGAGGTGGCAATGCATCACACCACCATGTCACTGATTATTTTCCTAACACAGTTCACCCCGCTGAGTTTTATCCCTTACTTAAACAAGTTTCACAAAAACTCATACATTTCCAAATCTCGTACATTTCCAAACCCTCCAACATGTCGTTCATCAGAACTGAATAGAATAGCATTATAACGTGGGAAAAGTAAAACCAAGTCCGCGCTGGCGCAGGATGGCGTACGCGGTAACCGTTCAGCCTTAGAGTGAGAAAGTCTTCATGGGAATGCCTTTTATCCGGCTTCTGATCACCGGTTTGGCAGCGTTTTGCTAATGAAATCAGATGTGGGCATGAGCTGATTTTAATTGGCCATTCAAACGATTTTGAACGCTGGACCTAAGTATCAATATATAACAGCTTGCAGTAGATCCAGATCTTTTATTGTACACATTCTGGGAAAGAAGAGAGATAATACAGTAATGTACAAATGTCAGAGAGAACCATTTTAACCATCTGAAAACAAAAACACGGTCTCTGACTTTTTCATCGTGCTTCGACTTCTGTCGCGCTTGTGCTCATGAGCTTCGGAGAAAAGTGTTTGGAGGACGATGTGATGTCAAATCATACTCCTGTTAGATCTTGAGCAGGACTAGACCCCGTTGGTGCGTTCCGGCGCTTTCGGTCCGACCTCCCAGCGTGGTGAAAGACCACCGAGTGTTCCAGATTGAGGTTCATGCCGCAACAGTCCATGTGAATTTGTTGTGTCTAGGGAAAGGACAGCATGTTCTACGTTCAGCACCGAGAGCGGGAGGGACTGGAAGATACAGAAGGTTGTCTTAGCGCACGTGTCCGCTCGCACATGCACGCCACTGTATTGTCTGTCTTTCTTGAAGCCCTTGTCTGATACAACACGGCAAATATTCCAGACCTCAGCCTTGAAATGCAAGTAAAGCTGCAAGTAAGCACGTACCATTAGATAACAAGGGGATTAATATGCAAGTAAGATTTATTCATAAAGCACATTTAAAACAATCCAAGTGGTCTACGTCGAATAAAACGGTGCGAGAAATAAAATGTAAATGTAATAAAATGCATAAACGTAAACAATAAATAAGTAGCGCATAAAACAAATAGCAACGCAAAAAAAAATGTGATCCGAAATAAAGGCAAGATCGTCTAATAGCTGTCGGTACGCTGTCGAGTCGGGGAGCGTTGTAAAGTTTCAACCGTCACGTTTTTTCTGAGGAAAATTATCTTCCCACATATGAATGTAATAATAAAAAATAACAAGGGGCCAAAACCTTAGCAGGATTGAGGAATGTATCATTTGACATATTACAATATCACCTTCATTCTAACGTTAGTCTCAGTGACACCCTGTAGGAAGCAGTGTGCTGTTCCAGTGCATTCTTATAACCATGTTGATTTCAGTGCATTATTATTTATTTCTTCAGCGTGAGTGTGTGTGTGTGTGTGTGCATGAGACAGAGGACGTGTGGTGAGTTTGTGAAGTATTTTTGGGGGTATGTGTGTAAGACCTTGTCTGTCCTTGTGGTGACTAACCTGAGTGTGACTGCCGACCTACCTATATTAACATCCTGTGGAGCTTTTCTGTGTGAATGTGCTCGAGGGAGGAAAAATGCCATCATTGTGTAGACCTAAACACGTCCTACCTAAGCATCAGGAGCTTTTTATTTCTTCTTTTTTTTTTCCTTTTTACAAACAGACTTCTTCCAGATCTTTCAATTATACCTTTGATTCTTTAACCAGTTATCCTTGATTGTCTTCAGGCCCGTTCTCTTTCTTGTTATTCATATCTATTCATTTTATATTATCTATATTTTGGCTTTAAGTATTAATTTAAGGATTATTTAACCAGGAGTTTTGCCTCTTGAGATGTGCACATCTCGATTTCAAGAGGGGTCCTGGAGCTGACTGCTGATGCAGGTAAACCTCTGATATCTAATGTCAGCATTCACACCTCTTAATGTGTTAGGCCTAGCTACTGCTGTGGGGTGCACGTTGGCCTAGCACAGCCAGCCACAGCCTTGGCATTAGCGTTAGCGTTAGAATAGCTTAGCCTAGCATAGCTAAATGCCAGCAGTAGACCTGTCCTCTGATATAGGATCGTGGAAATCCAAGCAAGAACACAAGTAGATACAATTCCCAATGTAAGCATGCTAACCTCTATGTACTGGCAAGCTAGTCTAACCTCTCTAAACCCAAACACCGTTTAAATAACAACAGTTTAATGATGAAAATGGGCGAAACCCCTGATAGGAAGGATAGGTTTGTACTAATATCGTGTGCTATTTGTAATTGTAGATCTTTTCTGTTACTATTTGTCACATCAAGTCAGAACAAGCGTATATTCAAAAATACATCAGAGGTTTTTTAATGTAATCTCTATTTAATGCGTCTGTAGGATATATGCGATCAGCATGGACGAGTATTTCAGAGGCGTCAGTGTCCGCGGTTTAGCCGTAGCGCTTATTATGTTTCACGCTACGGGAGACGACGGATCAGATCAAAATCCGCCCATTGGAGATGCAAATTCACTGCAGCGGAAATGGACACGGTAAAAAAACAACGCAGATTTGCTTCTTGTCACGTTATCGAGGTGAATTTGTGAGTGCGCAAAACTCTACCTTGAGAGCCAACGGAAAGAAAGAGGACGAGGACGAGGCCGTGGCCAGTAAAAGCGCAAGTAGAGCGTCTTATCGTTTATGCTGTGAACATGCGGCTATCATGTGCACCAAAACATGACCCAGGGCGTTTATGGTCAAATTCTGCTTTCTTTTCCGAAACTTGCGCAAAGCCTAGAGGTTCGGTCCTTACAGGTTCTCCGAGTAAGTCACTGCGCCTTCAGCCGTGTGCATATTTTGTAAGTCGTTCTGGATAAGATGAAAGACTGAACGGAACAAATATAAAAGAGCTATTCTCATTTCTTCCAACTTTAAAACACTGGCGCAATATAATAAGTTCCAGTTTCAAATGCTTATCCTGGGGATCTGTGACACCTAAGCAAGGGTGTTTAGAAGTACATAGCTTGGTTGCACCATGAATAGGAAGAACGGATATAAAGAATGGCAGAATTAGAACCTCAGTCACAAATACACTATACGTCCTAAGGTTTGTGGACACCTAAGTCTCACATCCGTATGTGCTTGTTGAACCTGATTTATTCCTCCTTTGCTGTTATAATAAGCGCTACTCTTATGAGGAAGGACTTCCATTAGATGTTGGAGCGTGGCTGTGGGGATTTGTGTTCATTCAGCTACAAGAGCATTAGTGAGATCAGGTTGGGTGAGGAGGCCTGGCGCATACGCAGTCATCCCAAAGCTGTTCAGTGGGGTCGACGTCAGGGATCTGTGCAGGACACTTGAGTTCTTCCACCCCAACCTTGACAAACCATGTCGTCATGGAGCTGGCTTTTGTGCACAGGGGCATTGTCATGCTGGAACAGGTTTGGGCCTCTTAGTTCCAGTTAATGGGAATTACAGCATACAAAGGAATCCTATACAGAGTGTGTTTCAAACTTTGTGGCAATAGTTTGGGAAAGAACCACATATGGATGTGATGGTCAGTTGGCCACAAACCTTTGGCCATATAGTGTACTCTGTCTGAAGAATTCATTAGAAGCTCTTTGTGCACGCGTTCACTTAATGCCTCAACAGCGGCCCTTAGACCTCCATTATAAGTGAGTTTTGAGTGAATGTTCTTTTCCCAGGTCAGGACAATGTGCCGAATCTATTGTCCATGTTCATCACATATTCACTACAGATGTTGGAAATGGAGATTATGTTGAAGGAAAGAAAAAGTTTTGCATTAATGACATTTTCAGGAAAGGCATTACTTTAGACCAGTGACCACTGAACTAAATGAAGATCGAGATCGAGTGTCATGAAATTGGTAAACAAACACCGGAAAACCTATTTGTCTTCTACAAATTTAAACAAGTTGTATAAACTGTTTAAATTTGGCTGATCTTAAACTAAAAGGAACCGTGGACTTGGAGTAATCAATGGTAACTAATTAGTACAATAAGTCAGGTTTAATTGGCTCTCCCAAATTAAACCTACTTATACCACAGCACTGGTTTGCTCAGGTGGTGTTTAATTTTGAGCTACAATATAAGTCACAAGTTTATATTAACGCTATTACTCAAATACTTTTCCGTTTCTATAGTTACAGCTAATACACAGGGATGGTATATGGTGGATGTGCCACTTAATCGAAGTCAGATTAGTAATAATAATAACCAGATTAAAAATGTGATGTTATTAATCAAAGATATGGTGAGGTTTTCTTCAAGGAGACATTTATGTAACATTTATGGACCGAGTCTCCTGTCAGTGCTTTGTAACAGTCAGTAAAGACTTCAAGACAGACGACTTTGTGATTTCTGGTTCTCTGTCAGATGATAAGCTGAATTTATTTTTATTTTTTGGTCTTATTAACTTCCAGAGCGTGGGGGGGAAAAAATGACAGGCCGTTTTTGTTTATAGCCGCCATAATGTCAGTAACAATAGAAGCTCACTTATGAAAGTTGTGCATCGTTAAATGTAACTACAAAACAGATAAAAAATTAGTAAAAAAAAGAATTGCTGTGGTATAAGAGGAATAAAACACTTTGAGGCTGGTTGTTTTTAGAAAAGAAGCAAGTTCAGGGTGGAAACACAGGAAACACTTTGCGTCGTGCAACAAAACACCAACCCGTCGTTGACTATTTTCCTGTAACTGCACACACTGAAGTGTTTCGTTCCTTTCTAAAAAGAATTATGTTCAAATTAAAGACTGTTTAATACCCACATTCTAACTCCGACACATGTCAGCACCCTCCTTGTGCCATAATCTAAACAGATCTATAGCAAAACACTGTTGTGACTAATCTCTCTGAATGGGAATGTGAACACTGCTGTCGCTAGAGAAAAGCAACTCAGCCCAGAAATTTACGCAGGAAGAATTCTTTCACACACACTTTCATCCAGATGCATCTCTCTTTTCCTCTCAGTCTCTCTCCCTCTTGCTCTCTCTGTCTCTGTGAAGTTGGTGTTGTGTGTAAGTGTGCTGGTGTGTGTCACGGCCTGCCCCTGGCCCACTCTGGTGAACGTGTCTTATGCTGCTCTCCTGCTTGCAGGGCCGGGCCTGGCGTTCATCGCGTACCCCAAAGCCGTGTCGATGATGCCCGTGGCACCGGTCTGGGCCGCACTCTTCTTCTTCATGCTGCTGATGCTAGGGCTGGACAGTCAGGTCAGTCCTTCAGGTTCACAATGTGGGATTTAAAATGAAACTGGCGCTTCATTAAGAGCTTGGTGTTTTATTCCTGTTTGGGAATTTGCCAGACTTGCACTGGCTCCCAACCCTGGTCCCAAAAAACCACCTGTCCACCATATATTTCACCATATACAGTGTCTATGAAACACAAACAATCACCTACTCAATCATCGTGTAATGTTGTAATAGCACAAAGTATAAAACCGTACAGATATAAGTCAAGGGCTTCATTTAATGTTCACATGTGCAGTGGCAGTTTTGCTGGCGCCTTGATGAGAGAAGTCATGGAGAACGTCCAGATCGGTTCGAGCTGACAGGAAGGCAACTGTACCTCAAACAACCACTCTTTACAGCCGTGATGAGCAGAAAAGCATCTCATGAATACTCATGGCACCGCATGTCAAAACCTTATAAGCGCAGATCATTACATCAGGTTCCAATCCTGTCTTGATCCCCATGAGCATGATTGCCCTGCTGACACATGATTCTCTGATTGTCCAGGTGTTCCTAATAATGTGGCCGGTAAAAATTAGGGATTGTAAATAAAACCTAGATGGAATCGTTTATTGTTTACAAAATGAGACTTTATATCATATTTTTAATAGCGCGCTGAACATGAAGCGTTAAGGGACGTAAACCACTTCCATAACGTTTGTTCCACTTTAAACAAGGACCATTTCGGGACATGAAGGGTTAACGCGGCACACCAGATCCACAGCGCTGGGACTTCTCAGCTGCGTCTTGTTTCGTGTGTTTGATTTGCTTCAATTATGAACCCAATGATGCGTCGAGTGCTCACATTTGCTCGATGAGCCAGAGATAGCACTAGCAGTCGGTGTGAATGGTGTGTAATTCGACGTGTTGCTCTCTCCTCGTGCAGTTTGTTGGAGTGGAAGGCTTTATGACTGGCATTCTGGATCTGCTCCCTTCGAAGTTTAACAAGCGAGAAATCGCTGTGGCGATCTGCTGCATATTGTGCTTTGTTATAGATCTCTCCATGGTTACACAGGTAAGTGTGTTAATTGAAGCCAACATTTTACATTCACAGTTACCATGTGCTGAGATCGAGCTAGGAGCACTGTTGAACTAGGAGCAAATTATTACCATCATTTATAGAGGGATTTAATATGCACTTCATTACAGGGATCGAGGTTTGTTTGTTTTTTTTTGCAGGCCGTTACAATAGACCTCACGTTCTCATTTGTGTGTGTGTGTGTGTGTAGGGAGGGATGTACGTCTTCCAGCTTTTTGACTATTATTCAGCCAGTGGAATGACCCTGTTGTGGCAGGCATTCTGGGAATGCGTGGTTGTCGCCTGGGTTTATGGTAAGACTCACCAACACCACGTAAACTATAAGAACCGTCACACCACAGCACTGTTCAACACTCGATCCTTTTCACTGGGTAGTTCTCTAGAACAGTAACTATGACCGTAGTCGCAGAGGCTGCCAGGTTTAAATCAATGCGCTTGTTCTAATACGTTATCGTTTCTATAGTAACAGCTTCATCGAGAGCGAGAAAAGGGGAACGTAATGAGGGATCAACTGTTTACGGTCATAATTTACTAAGGAACTAAGTTGCGCATGCAACTGTGAATGCGTAACATTGTATGTAATCATAAACGGATGAAAAGTATCATTCTTTACTTAAGAGGATTAAAAACACTCCAGGGTGGAAAATCATCAACGTCAGGGTGGGCTTTGCATCAAGCTAGCATCACATGGATTATTTTCTCTCACTATCACAGCACTCCTGTTGTGCTACATCATTTTCACGATCATGATAGCTTCCATCACACAATGTTAACATTTTAGCCTTTTTAGTAAAGGTTATCATCTGACGCCGGTGTGTACTCTCTGTGTGTGCAGGTGCTGATAAGTTTATGGATGACATTGCCCGTATGATCGGTTACCGGCCTTTACCTTTGATGAAGTGGTGCTGGTCGTTTCTTACTCCATGTGTTTGCATGGTGAGAGAATCTCTTTTCTGCATTCCGGAAATAATGCATTATAGCTAGAAAGTGGAATAAATATGTCTCCGTAGTGCTGTTTTTGTCTTAGATGAGTGTCCCAGTAAATGTGGTTTTTTAAAGACTGGGATTTTAGTAAAAACCCCAACCATAGACGAATTTTGAGAATTTAGGACAGAGTCGCTGTGTTTACGTCAGTCACATCTGTATCCAGTCCCCGAGAGTCAAACCTTTTAGCACACCTGACTCTGCTTTAACACACTTGAACCTGCTTCTCCCTGGCTTGATCGTTAGCACAGGAGTTCAATCAGGTGTGGAAAGGACAGGGATAACACCTATAATGCTGTGTTGTTCAATTATTAAAGCATGCACACACACACACACACACACACACACATGATATGAGTCCATGTGACGACTGAAACTGACTGGTGTTTGTATTCTCTCTCTCTCTCCACATCTCAGGGAATATTTGTGTTCCACCTGGTGAACTACAAGCCTCTTACCTACAACAATGTGTACGTGTACCCATGGTGGGGGGAGATGATTGGATGGTTGATGGCTCTCTCCTCCATGCTCTGCATCCCCCTTAGCATCCTCTACAAGCTCATCATGGCCAAGGGATCCTTCAGACAGGTACGGCCCACGCTTCTTTTCGCATACGCAGCATTCTCTTTCTGATTAGAGCCAAATAAGCTCTTACTGTACATTAGACTCTAGCGAACACTTCAAGATTTCATTAAGTAGTTCAGCAGTTTTCAGACCAATCCTGATTTGTCTTATACTGTGAGTATGTTTAGAGAACACAGATCTTGTGTTCTTTTCTCACTATTGGGAAATGCATTGAAATTCTTGTCCGTGGTCATTTCACAGAGAAAACAGACGCAGCGAATAGAGATGAGGGTTGAAACATCGCTGGAGTATTCCTTTAAGACGTTGATGCTATGGGAGCTGTAGGGAACAGACTCAAGCACAGACGTGACCTCAGAAAAAACGCTTTTCTGACGTATTGTGTGCTGCCACTGTAATGATTGGATGCTAAAAAATTAAGCAATCCACAGTAGGTTATGCGTTCCAGTGATGTTATGACGGTCAAGGATGTTTTTAGGCACAACGTGAAGCGTTTCAGCGTTCCATTAATAAATCGTTTAATTTGTTATTAATAACATTCGGCATGAACGGTTCTTCCAGCTTGCACTATAATCTATTAACAACAGTAAGTTTGTGGTTGCTAAGCGACGTAACAGATAAAAAGTAGGACATTCCTTGGCCAGAACAGTGGCTTGAGTGTAACGGTTTTATCGGGTTGAAATTAAAGAAGAACTCAATTATTGTAAAAATGTTATCATGTATCATGATAAAGATATCTTTCGTTAAAATCTAGCCCTCAATGCAATAGAGCCTAATGTTCGCTGATCCTCACACACACAGCCCCTCCCCTCCCCTTTCAACTGAGCCGTTTGGATGAGTTTTGCATTTGGGTCAGCAGTTTCCTACTGACTCAGTGCCATAAGAAGGAAAGCAGCAAAGTGTTTCATTCTGATAAGTGGGTTAATGGCTTTCCATTGATTTGCACTGGAAATAGAACGGCATTATGTTTCCGCCTAGACACACAGAGAAAGCACGTCGGGTAAATACTCTTGAAAATCATCTTGACAGGGCTTCCGAGCGGTGCACGTTTCTCCTTTTCTATCCCGAGCTTTTAGCACCGTCATCCCGCCTCGGGCGTGTCAAGCCTTGGACGTTACGAGAGCAGCGGGTTTGAAAAGATGGAGGAAGGAAGGAGGAATCTTTAATGAGCTTTGATCCTTCTTCCAGATTAGGAATAGGGGAAGAACGAGGCTGAGGCCAGGAACGGAGTACAAATCAAACAAACAAAAAAAAAAAAAAAAAAAAAGGACATCTATTACAAAAATGTGCAAAGAAACTTCAAGCTGATTCTTCATTCCAGTGAGCTCCTGCTTGTTCTCTGATCATTCCTGGTTTATTTATGGAGCACTGCCTCGACATAAAGTCGAATGTATAGCTGATTAACAGCTTTTTCGAGGAAAAATGATGCGCAGTCGGGAGTATCGTAGGGACGGTAATAATTCATGGAGCACCTCTCAGAGTCACTAATGTCCGTTTGTCAGCTCTGAAAAGTCATTTTTAAAAACGCCGGCCCCAGACTCGGTGTTCTTACAAAGCTACAAACACCTCTACCGGATGAAATGGTTACAGATTTGAGCGATCGAAAATGGACATGCAGGTGTATATTGGAGGTGCGCATTGAGGCTGGGACGCAGGACAAAAGAGGTTTTATTTTCACCCAGGCGAGAGCGAGCAGTCACGGGACAAATAAAGACATGAATAAATGTACGTGTGGCATAATACGAGCGATGCGTATGCCTGGTCAGGGATGTGATGGGTTAAATAGATCACTGGTTTTGGAAAGAAGTCAGAAAATCATAATAATAACTGTGGCAGCGAGATTAAATAAACATCCTGGAACTATCAGAGCCAGAATTCACACGTCATGATGATTGGTATTTCTACTTCACGGTTTTGTGATTAAGAAAAGAGCCACACCCAGTTTTGGATTAAATTCGAATACAGATACAGATATTTGGAGCACTTAACAGTTACAGATACAGACGGTACATGCAAGTCAAGCCTCTGAGCTGTGTTTTGTTTTTGTTTTTTTTCCTTCTCGATCCGCAGCGCTGGGAGAGTCTGACCAAACCCGTATGGGCTGCGCATCATTTGGAGTACATGCCACCTGACGTGGACATCAGAAGCCTGTCGTCTCTGTCCCCAGGCACCGAAGACCACAACGTCATCATCTTCGAGAGCGGCATGTAGGCGCGACGTCGGAGGATCGGCACGCGGGCGGAGGACAAGCTGATGATGACGCTGCCTGTATCCCAGTTCAGTTTTACATGTGTCTGAATCAAGAGCTGTATTTTTCGTACCACATAGCTGTGAGATCGAGTTTACAAGACGCCCACGACTCAGTCACTCCATCGGGCAGAACTTCCGGGTTGAAATTGCTGCTGTTTCTATTTCACTCCTGCAGTTCTGTACATTTCAGCAGCACACTATGAGCTTGTCCTTGGCGCAGAGGGTGATGCGCAATATGAGAGGGAATCTAGCTGGTGTAGATCTTTCTTACCATCCCGTCCTCAGGGCAGAATTCCCACAATCCTCCTCATTCATTCCTCATTTGCTTGATACGAGGAGGATACGCGTCAGCCAGTCCACTCAGTAACGCCCGTTTAGACATGGATACAGCAGTCCACTCTGTTTAAAACTAAGGGCCAAAACAGATTGTTTATGATTACATTCTCCCTTTTTCAGTCTGTCATTATGTAGTATTATTTATAAAACAATGTATGCTTCGGTCAGACCAGTATATTACAAGAATAAGTGTTTGGGTTAAAAGTTAAAATAGAAAAGAAATAGTTGCTCTTTTGTCTTTTTAATCGCCCGAGCACTGAGGTACGAACTAACCGAACGATTCCTTTTACTGCAGTCTATAGAGGTTTTTTTTATTTATTCGAATGTATGTACAAAATTTCAGCACTTTTTATTTTTTTGTTAAGCACAACTCACTGCGTGCCAAACAGTAAGCTTCCCTCGTCTCTCCCGGACAGGAAGGTCTCATTGCCATAATCGATCCAGATTTCACCTGCCTAGTCGATTCATATGCGGTAAAGCAGATATGTGGCGACGACGGACCGAAAGCAGCACTTTTGCATTTTGCATGGTTTTTTTTTTTTTTGTTGTTTTTTTTTAAATATCAGATTTTTCCTAACTGAATTCAGAATTGGCTCCATTTTAAAGCGGAGACAATGAGAGTGTAAGGTAGTCATGCTGTGACGTTTGAACGAAGACGAGGACTTTAAAGGAGTACTCCAGCCTCTTCCATCACGTCCACAGTTACGCACCATGGAGAATATTTTCAACATATTTCCCTGAGAAAAAAAATTCAGTTCGCTTACAGCGAAGTCTAAGGGCAGACGTTGGGGCAGCCGATAAACGTTTAAAACACCTATATTGAACACATTTTTGAAATTGCTGTCAGGACATTTCACCCAACAAGGATAAGACGGAGTTATTCAGTGGTTCAGTTTTATTTCGTCTTAAATCAGATTTAAGTCTTAATTTGCAAATAGCCTTGACTGATCAATCGTGAAATTGCTCTACTAAAATACTAAACCGTTTTGCGTAAACGTTTATTGACATTCATTCAAATGACATCTGCCCTTTAACACATGCCCTTAGACTTTCATTATAGAAAACTTTTAAGCAAATCTTATTCATAGTACCGACACACAGAAGACAGATGGGGTGGATTGGGACTAGGTTGACAAACGCCAGAGTATTCCTTCAATATTAGATCCAAATTACAATCCCAATATGAAGCTAACCCTGGCATCACTGATACTTTACTATGTAGATAAACTGTTAGGGTGTAAACGGGAATAGAACACCACAGCAAGGAAATGAAGGGTTTTTCTTTTTTTTTCCCCCAACGTCAGGTGTAACGTGTTAACTACGATGTGATGCAACACTCCTATCATGTAATAGTAGCGAGTAATGGATTGTTAAGGCCTGTCCAGACGTGACGTTCAGCTTGAGGTGACATAGAACCGTTGCCAAACTTTGCATTTTATTGTTTATTTCAATATAAGAGCCTATTAATATCCAAGTGTCCAACTGCACTGTGGGAATTCTGCCCTTCCTTCCTTCCGCTAGTGTACCTTACTCGAAGCCTTTCTAACGCCATCGCAATCTAGAAACCATTAGAATGTAAAAAGATCTTTTGTTTTACATAATGTGAAAGAAATCAGAGATTTATTTTGTGAAGGATTAAATTTTACTGATATATATATATATATATGTATATATATATATATATTAGTATAAATATACATATTGAATATCTGTGAGGTATATTTTAAAGTTTGCTGCAGGATGAATTTTTGATAAAGATATGTCTGTAGAAAAGGAGTTATTAATGATACAATTCAGTGATGTTACGGAGAAAAGCGTTAAGACACACGTCGTGTCGTCTGTGATTAAGTAACAAGCTCGTGTGTGTGTGTGCGCGTGTTATGTGTTAGATTTCAGTATTTTCGGCTGACCACCCATGGACCAAACACAACTCATGTTAACCTGATTTACCTTGAAATCACATTTTATTAGCTGTAAATGACACGAGCATCTCATCGACCTGTATTTTTAGTCATCAAAATGAAAACGTCTCACGTCCGGACAGGAGTCCAAAGGTTTGTACACCCTTAGAACGAGACGAAGACAATGTCATTTATTGCACGTAGTGGGTTAGCTTCCATTACAAAAGTAACAGAAATGGTGTATGTTAAGATCTTAATTAGAGCCCACTGAAAAGTGTGTGAACATAATATTCCTTGGTAAGTTGTGTAACCTCCTTTTCCCTTATTTCTTCCAGTGTATGAGGTTTTGTTATATAAGTAAAAGTACATTTTTCACTCAGAAACCCCGGGGGTGTAAACTTTTGCTTTTAGCCGTACTGCTTTGAACATTGCCGGCGACTGCAATTAATCCGTCTCTAAGAGTCTCTCAGAGCATCTCCGACTCTGTGGCTTTTGTGCTCATTTCCCAAGACCTTTTAATCAAACCGAAACCAGCAAAGCTAATCACAGATCACAAGTGCAGCTCATTACGCCACATCCACAGCTAAGACCTGGTCCACTTTTAAGTCAACATAATGTATTGTGATGTATAAGACACCATTGACCTCGGATTAATCGTACAAGCATTCGAAAACACCTTCAAGGCAGTATTTTCCCAAGGAGTTTCACCTTTGATCAAAAACAAGCCTGGAATGATCGCAGCTGATGATCTGAAATGTTCTGGGTCACATGTTGGAAGTATTATCCGGGGTTTTTTTTTTTTTCTTTTTTCCTTCTCCCTCGTTTGTATTGAATACACATACACTCAATGACCACTTTATTAGGAACAGGAGTGGAACCTCTGTAGTGCATGAAAGTCCCAGGAGACTAGCAAAGTCAGCATCACATTTTTTCGCTCCATTCTGTTTGATCTGAACCGCTTGACATGAATTTAAGCCGTGTGTAGCTGCCACATGATTGGCTGATTGAGAGAATCCCTAAGTATACAGGTGTTCCTAATAAAGTGGACAGTGAGTGTAGAGTCTTTTTATTCCGCATGGATACTGTATTAATCTCACACAAGATCCAAACGCTACTTCTGGCAGCTCTGGTAAATCTGAGGATCTGGTTATCCAAACTAAGACGAAAACCAAAACCGGCTTAGCATCGGAGGCATTGCACTATTTCTTTCTTCTTTTTTTTTTTAAGTTTCATGAATTCCTTTTCATCCGTCAGCCCTGGGATGGTCAGCTGATAAAATGTTGTTTAGTCATTGTATGTAGAAACAATAGAAGAAACATGAACATTACCAAAAAGATAAATAAATAAAAAGTTGTTCTTGACAGTAGCTTTGTCCCAAAGACGTGCTCACTGCAAACGAACCGTAGTTTGGACTAGTCACGATGATTAGAACAATTTTAGAAGATATAGAGAAGTACACAGAGAGATGTTTTCTTGGATCATTAACGGACTGAATGAACTGATGAAAAAATGAATTGATTTAAAACAAACAACAAAAAAAAAAACACACGAAATGTATCAATGAATTCATCTATATTTCTAAATGAACTTAAATAACTAACTTTTACAACTTCTATAAATTAAAAGCTGAAAAATCTAACTCTATATTCAAAATCTAGCAACTGAACATATGTTTTGAGTTAAAGTAACCAGCGGTAACACCTTTTTGGATTATTTTCTTAGTATACGATAAACGTTTGGCTAAAATGTTTCAAATCAAAAACCGATAGTGCATATATTAGAGCATATATTATATTAGTGGTAGGCAGAAACGCTAAATCTTTGGTTCAGGTTACTGTCTCGAAGGTTCTCTTATTAATATAGTAAACTTTGTGATTAACTCGATCATCGTTGTGCTTCGTGACATGCTGTGAGCTGTAACCACAGTCTTCCATTCGTAAGCTGAAGTAGTAATAACATAACGACTCGTGCTGTACAGGTCATTGCTCATGCAAGAGGTGATCACTGATCATTGATGATGATGTTGATGTATGAAGGGCTTCATGCTTTATACCACTGTGACTGTGTGCTGAAGATCCACTCACCCACATCAGAGCAACAACCGGCAATAAACGAACTAACTCCATGGCAACACACTCGCGTCCTGTCTTTCCTCCTGGCTCGTCTGTGTATTAATAAAAAACGCAGACGGTAGCAACAGCACTATAGAGTTCTCACTATAGATCTCTCTCTCATTCAATTAGTTAACTGTGTATTGTAATATAATTGTTTGACTACTTATTCACGCCACATAGCTTTTTACTCCGGAACTTTCCAGTCCGGAAGACATTTCTATTCATTTTCATGATTGTTTTTAAGATACTGTGGTTTGGACTGCACCAGATCAGCCCAACAGGATAATATTTTTCTTATAGGGCATTCATATTTGGATAAATTGAATGTGATTGATTACATTTATTAAATAAAGGTGTTGGGATGATGAAAAGACTTTTTTTTTTTTTTTTTGTACACAGGAAGGTATAACCCCGCAAATCCCTTATAAAAGCGTCTATACAGACAGAAAGGTATTCAAGGAATTTGAAAATCAATTTTAATACTTTATTGAGCCAAGATTTTTGCTTGTGCTGATTTTTTTTTTTTTTTTGGAATGACAGGTTCTACAAACTTTATATACCAAACAAACGTCTATACACCTCTGTTTATAAACGCAATAGGAAAAAAAATAAAATGAAAAACATAAAAGAAAAAATAAATATATATATATATATATATACAGTATATATATATATATATATATATATATACCATGAGAGAACATGAAGGCCATCATCAACAAGCAGAGGAAATGGGGCACCACAGTGATATTACCATGAACAAGACATTCCTCCAACACTGATGAAAGGACAAGAGGAAAAACTTATCCAGGCGGCTGCCAAGAGAACATTAAAGGAGCTGCAGGAATATCTGGCTAGCACTGATTACTCTCTGCATGTGAAAACAATCTTGTATTCTTCACTTGTCTGGGAGGTGGAGTACGGTGGCTAGATGAAAGCCGTCTCTCATGAAAATAAAAAAAATAAACCCGTGCTTACCTTTTTTTTTTTCTTTTTTTTTTAAATCAAAACCTTCTGGAAAAATGTTTGATGATCAGTGTATAACTTTTAGGGCATAATTCTAAGAGACATCATATGTATGGCGTTTATAACCCATGGGTGAAGCATGGTGGTGGCAGCATCGTGCTATGGGGCTGCTTCTCTTCAGCTGGGACTGGGGGTCTCGTCAAAATGAAAGGAACCATGATTAGCTGCAAATATCTTTTGGTACAAAACCTGCAGGCCTCTGTTAGACGGCCGAATATGAAGAACAATAAGGACCGAAAGCATAAATACAAGTCGACCGAAGAATTTCGAAGAAGAAGATGAATATTTTGGAATGTCCCAGATTTAAATCTGATCAAAAGCCTGTTCTATGACTTGAAGACGTACATGAGATTGCGTCACAATTTGATAAATCGGGAGCATTTTTTCAAGGAAGAGAGGAATAAAATGGCCAAATCAAGTCATGCTAAGTTGTTGGTGGACTCTTAGCCTTAAAAGCCTGAGTGCTGTATTACAAGTAAAAGGTACTTTTAGCAGGTATTAGTTAAGGGGTGTGAACACTTACGTGTGTTATTCCTTAAAATGTTTCAGCTTGAATTTTATTGGTTGCTACATCACATGAAAAGGTGGACAAAAATCCGACATGACTTATCTTGGTTTGATTTTTTTTACATCGCGATCACCTCTGAATTTAACAGGGGTGTGTATACTTATATCCTTTGTAAAAGGCAGATACTTGGTGAGAACTGAGAAGCACGGTAGTATGAGCAACCATGACAAATGTGTCACACGCACGCGCGCGAATACTGAATTAATTTCCATCACCACACAGATGTGCTCCTGCTTGTGCATTGTACTCAGCCTGGTGCAGTTTAAACTGGTTTTCCTGATAAAGGCTGTTTGTAAGAGGAAGGCAGCTGCCATATTAAGCTCAGGCAGCGGCCCACTGTCACACAGTCTGCAAAGGCTATGTTTAGCTTTCTCACTCTGCTCTATTTCTGGACCACACTGGATCTTCAAACAAACAGCTGAAACCCTGAGCTGATGCTGACTCCACCATCTACGCCAATCGAACAGCACACTGTACGTGCTGGGTGATGCATACACACCTTCACTGGCCATCTTGAGGATCTCTCTGAATGCCAGATAGCAGAGATATCCAAGCCTAATATGGCTTAAGTATTTAATAGCATATTGTGGCAAGTGTATTGTCAGCTTAAAGTGTTTCGTCAGCTAGGTTTACAGAAAGTAGAATCTGGGCTAAAAGTGTACAGCATTTTCATTTTAAAACATGAAGTCTCATCCAAGGTGATTCTGGCTCACGAGCTCATCTCCAGCATTCCACAGCGACGTGTAAGCCAGATGAAGTGGTTAGATGTGGGACTTTACTTATTTGCTATTAGAGACACACTGTGAAATCAGTCATGGACAGGAATGACAGCTGAATGAGAGAAGGCCACGCATTTGTGATGCGATTGTGCCAAATCATTTGGGGGTATTTGCTTTCATCACCAGTGTGGCAGCTGTAGAGGGGGTTAGGTCTCCAGTACAGCAAGTGTTGGAAAACAATTAGGAGCTCATAATTGAGTTGTGGTTGAAGAGGTTCTTGGCTTCTGGATCACTCATTAAAAGGGAAACAATGTTATAAGGTCCTAAACAGATCTTTCCCCTACAGCAGGGATCCCCAAAGTAAGGTATTCGACCACATATGGGGTCATTTGATTTACAAAAATAGGGTCATAAAGGAAAATCACATTGTTCTTTTTTTGTTTTATTCATTTATTTCATTTAATTTGAAACAAATATTTAACTTGTGTGCTGTTCGGCTTATCTTTCTCACCATCATTACACACTGCGATAAAAACCTACCTTCAATATTTCTTTGACAATACAGTACATATTTAAAACAAATATGGGGAAACCTTTAATGAATATGGATCTACAAGCATGGCAGTAAATAACAAGGAGAATCCAACATGCCCAGGCTTGAGTTTGCATGAAGTTTATAATACACTTTTAGCCAAAATGTTTTGCCTTAAAGATATTATATATATATATATATATATATATATATATATATTTTTTTTTTTTTTTTTTTGGGGGGGGATTCTAGATTTAACCTTGTTCTAACCAAAACATCTCTGAACTCAACTGCTTGGCAGTGTGACAGTCCAGTCCAGGGAATGCTGTTGGGAAAGTAAATGTCAGAGGGCGATATTTAAAGCCTCTCTAAAAATACTCCTGGAACCAGCATGCTTGAGGTATTTACTTTCTATGCTGTAGTAATATTACATTGTTAGCATCAAGACTAGGTACACTCTTTAAAAAAAAAAAAAACGTAACCCAGGAGCTCTAAAGAATTCTTTAGATTGTGCCTTGCGGGGAACTTTTAATGGTTTGATATAGAAACCTAGAGCAGGGAGTTTATCACTAAGCATCCAAAGAATCCTTGAAGGATCATGGCTAGGACTTCATGACAATTCTTCACCAATGAGGTGGAAAGGAAGAGTCGAGTCAACCCAGCTTTGATTTCTGTGCGGTGGCCTGGGGAAAACCCAACAAAATCGGCTGAATTAGCCAAACAAGACCCAAAAAAAAAAGTTTCACCAAAGGGATGTCTCCTGGAAATATCATGCTGGGTAAAGTCAGGTGATTAAAATGGTCAGTCTGCATTAATGTGTCAAAAACCCTGAATTACTCGCCAAATCAATTCAGTTTACACACACTGCATAGCGCAAAATGCAGTGTCTACCCTACCCTTCCTATTGCATTAGGTGGCCTACAGGAAGTCACTCAGGATTCCTCCGGCTCAGAAGCTAATTTCCCTTAACTTTAGTTAATTTGACTTTTACCGATTTTTCCCCATTATATTTCACAAATATTCATTTATTAAACTATTAGCCAGAGTGCTGAAGTTTGTGTTGCGGAATCATATCAGGAGCTCATATTTAATGAATCTACAGTAATCAGAATCTCTTCTCCATCATCGTTATCATATTTCTCCTCTTTTCACCTTCAACCGGCATGGCTATTTTTATAATCCAGTTGCCATGCAGTGCTCTACACACTGCCCCTTTCATACTTTAAGCAGAGGCCTGCGTCTACTCCGTACCGTCTCCGACTCAACTCACGCAAGCTAGAGTCATTTTGCTGTATCGCTACAGATGATGAGAGTAATCTTCAAGAAAGAGTCTTATGCTCAGTGAACAAGACAGAATGTGGTCTGGTGCCCAACATGTCAACAAATAAATACACTACGGTGCATTCATTGTTGAAAGCTGACTCATGTTTGGACAGTTTATCGTTCCGTAGGGTAAATTAATTTTCCATTTTAGACAGCATGAAGATGGATGACTTGCCTGAGGAACTGTCTGCACTTTGGGTTGGTTCCTTCTTTCCGTCTCTGTTGGAATAAAATCAGACAAGGGAATGAATTCTCTTGAGGTTTTAATTTCATTTGCTCAAACGGCTGATGCTTTTATCCAAAGTGGCATGATACGATCGAGGGTTAAGAAGTCTTGCTCAAGGAGTGGCAACTTGTCAGCGATGGGGTTTCAGCTTATGACCTTACAATCAGGAGTCCAGTGCCTTAACCACTGGGCCATCACTCATATACAAGGCAAGAATCAGGGATTTCAAGTGGCACAACCATCTCATGTCATGCATTATAACTGCGCTAACCAGAGCCAGGAGTGTGACCCTGCTCTCTGATTGGGGAAAATGGCCTTTCTCTTCCAATCTCTACATCAATCAGTAGGTTGGTAGCCAATCATTGGCATCCATTACCTCAGTGAAAGGCCTCCTCCAAAATCTGCCCAGATATCATATGATGTTTGAGCAGTGAGTCAAAAAAAACAAAACACACTTATTAAAGGATGCTTCACCTACCAAAACTGGCATGTGTGATAACTGAAGACCTAGTTAAAGGAGCAGAAGAAATGAAAAAGAACCATGCTGAGAACCCAAGTTTAAGGCTTGAGAATAAATACTGCTTAAAATTTCACAATGTGGGCAAATAAACCAGAAAGTGCAAACTCTATTAAATAACCAGCAATACACAACTTCTCCACAGAAGTCGAGAGATGGATGGCATCACCACCTCAGGGTAATTTACCAGCCCATATATGGTCATACACTTTTAACACATCGGACTTGTTGCACTTTAGCGCACAGCAAGCACCAAGTATTCATTCTTCATTATAAAATCAACAGAACAAACTTCTAATTTAGAGCAGCAAGGCATGCCGGGTTTTCAGCGCCGAGTGCAAGCAGAGTTTGGCTCGTTGTACTGAGTGGATTGATTCTTGGCTTCACTCGATAGTCTATTACTCTTGGGGCAACTCTAGCAGCACTGTCACCATTACGACTTCCTCTCTCACATAAGCACTGTTTTTATATAAAGCACTTTTTCATTCGAGT
>JAQQZR010000039.1:3682818-3694048 GCA_030068235.1 Notoglanidium macrostoma | reverse complement strand
CGAAGATGCTGGGATTGGCTCCAGCTTCCCCACGACCCAGACGGATAAAGCGCTATAGATAATGGATGGATGGATAGATAGTTATTTCTTTTCTATCTGTGGTGTAACTGTTGACTTATCACTAGCAGTCCAAACATTTGCCAAACAGGATTCGTTTCTCAGCTATAGCAATCTTAATTAGTAGTTTGGCCAGCTTAACTTTGTTACATTTAATGTTGTGGAACACTAGTACAAATCTACCATCTAAAAGATATTTCAGACACCAAATGCATCTTACCATTTTAGGGTAAGAGATATATCTGGTAAATTTCATTTTTGGCCAAAAGAATCAGGTAAAAATATTTTTGGAGAAAATGTATAACAGACAGACAGTTCCAGTCCATTATACAAGTTTATTACTTTAACCTCACTCTGATTCAAATTAGGAGCTTGATGATTCGCAGAGTTGGTTTAGTTAGCTGCACTGTGCGCACGCACGCACGCACGCACGCACACACACAGTGTGCTGCCCATTCCTGACTCTGATACACGATGAATCAAATGAGATAAACTGAAGCGCTGCCATTTGCGTAGGTTCGACGTGATCAAGTCTCAGGTTTGCACGATAGTGAAACAGGACAAAAAGAACGATTATTCTTAATGAAGCCTTTAATAGATGCACTTCATCAACTTTGGTGGAAGCACAGTGCCAAAAAATGTGAGTTGGAGATACAGATGAAATGCGGCATGCTGGAAAGTCAGAACACCACAATCTAACCGTGTGCTACTTAATTAGCCAAAATAGTTTTTCATTTAAAAAAAATAAATAAATAAAAATGTCCTAGTGCTACATTTTTGCAAAAGCAGAAACCAAAGCACTGGAATTAAACTGGTTTAAGTTGGATACCCATTTATTCATAACTAGTTTACAGACATCAGCGAGAAAAGTCATTCAATCAAATGAACATGAACAATTAAAATCCAAAATGTTACCATGGAAACCTACTACCCCAAGAGTGACAAGTGTCGATAACCAGCTTCAAATATAGCCTCGAGACTTTAAACAAACAGGGACATTATGTGCCTGGTACAGTGGGGTTAATGTTTCACCCGCAGCCATTCTTAGAAGAAAATGAACCGAGAGCTGGTGGTCATGGAAGTGATTAAATTCCTCACGTGATTCATGGAGTTCAACAGTCCACGAGGCCAGAGCTATGAACTATTTACCCCTTTATCCTTTGTGAACCCCCTCGGCTCTACTTTAAACGTAGCATCATGATTTGCTATGATGTTATGAGACCATAATTGAGCTAACGCAAAAAGTTCCGTAACACAAGAGAGGGATATTTTGGGTGAGAATAATTCTCAACACTAAGGCTCGATCCCTTCATCTAACCCCCTGTGCAAGTTCTTGTACTGAAAGCTGCACCAATGCCGTGCTATGCTGAGGTTTTTTTTATTTACAAGCAGTGCATTCGCCATCATTTAGAGTCGTCCAGCCAAACTACGGCTATTGATCTGCAACTAAATCGCAAGCAGTCAGTGGGGAAATGAAACTGGGAGCGATTAACAGGATGACGCTAAACGTTCTGTCTCCCATATCACAAACCTCTAGCAGATAACGCGGTTTGAAAAACCTCGTCAGACGCGGCGATGTTTGGAAATGTGATCCGATCTAGTCTGTCGCTGCGATCGCAGCTCTGCCTGTTTCACAGACAGCAACTGAAATCAGTGTGGACTGGAATAAACTCATCCACTGTGCGTTTCTGTTACTTCTCTGGAGGAGAGGGAGCAATCGCTTCAGAGCGTACAGCTGAGGTGATTATTTTCCTACAGTGAAAGCTTCAGGAGGGTGAAAGAGAAACGAGAGAGATGGGGAAAAATATACAATGGTGGTAAGTGAAAGTAGACGGAGATAAAGTCTTCAGTGCTTGGTGAAAGTGTATAGTGTAAGGACGTCTAAACCAAAACACCAAACGTCACGTGTTTACCACCGTTTAGATACGACACAAGCACTCATTCATCTATCCCCTTTAAAGGCAAAAATAAGTAAAAAGAGAACACTTATTCTCACATAACTGGAAAATATTTCTCGCCAAACAATCATATAATTATTTAATTTTACCATCTGAACAGGATTATCCACAAGAATTCTGGTCCATTTAGTAAAATTTTAAACAAAACGAGAAACCGTGCAACCCCCCCCCCTCCCCCAAACGCACAAAAATAAGATCACATTCAGGAGAGATAACCGTCTCCAGCAGTTTAATATGTTGCAGGAAAAAAAATAACAAATAATAAAGACAAAAGGATTTGTGACACTGGACACAGCGTTATTAGACACAAAGCATACAGAACAGGGATCGCTCCTAAATCCTGTATGATACAGATCCAGCAACAGGAAGTGATGCGTGGACCTGGCTTCAGGGAGGAAGGGATGAGGCAGAAGAGAGTCCGGCGTAAACTCAATCAGTCCGACTTCTTATCACGCTGGGAGTCAAACGCTGCCTGGAAATCACACACAACACAAAGACAGTTGTCCTGAATTAATCATCATCAGTAAGGCAACAGGAAAGAGATAGATGGCCACTGGTTTCCAATAATGCTAGAAAACCAATAAATTTTACTAGTAAAAAGCTCCATGAGGCAAATTCACTTGAACATCTCCTGAATTATGTAGCGTCGAACTTCCCTTTCCAACACATGAGCATTATATTGAAGGACAAACACCCAATGGACTCGATCAGGAAATTGTCAGAAACGGTGCTAATGCTGGTTTTGTGAATTCCTGCTGATGGTAAAGGCTTTATGCACATTGTGTGAGAAGTTTGAAATAACACCCTATACACTATTCCCTGTGATCAAGGGAGCACCGTTAACTCCACAGGAGCAATACATTACAGACTATGTGAGTTTAGTTTAATTTTCAATAATTCAACAACTTTTCCTCTAATTGAATCTGGGTTAAAGAAATCAGTGGGGCAAATTGGGAAGGTCACAGCTGCAGATTAGTTGAGAACAGAAGAGTGAAAAACACATCTAGCAGCAGAACAGGAAAAGAAAAAAATGGTGCATGTTTAGATACGCCCCATTAAGATTTAAATGTTTAATGAGTCATGTTTAATTTTGCGTCATTCTAAAACACAGTTTTTGTTTCATTATAAGCTGTTAATGCTGCAACTTAACTTGGAAGTGGGAAGTCAGAATTACATAATGTAGGAGGAAATACAAGTTAACTGATGAGTGTATCTCCCCTCAAAACAGCAAACAGTGGTCACGGAGTTAAAAAAAAGTCTGTCTGTATGCTGATTAATGCAAACAGTAGTGCATACAGCATATTAAAAAAAGTGCTTCTTTGTTAATGCTGTGGGTGAGATTTTGATTTGACGTCTTTTGCTGAAGTCAGGTTTGAGGAGAGCATTCACGGTTTCCGAGTAGTTTTCTTTGTTTTTTTTTATTCCCTAGTAGGAGGTTGGAAATTCCTAGTTAGGAGCATCAACAGAAACGCTGTCATTATTGATGTAGGAATAATGGGCTACTCGGAGTCTTTTGTAAATTTAATATCCAAACAGGAGCTCTTTTGTGGAGTATTTGTGCGGCTATAGGATCCAAAAAACAAAAGAAACAAAGGCACACAGTTGTGAGGCAAAACATTTTAAGGAAAGCAGAGCATGGCAGAAAAGCTAAAAAAGCCGTACTTTGAAGCCGTAATGGCCTTCTTCAGGGCACTAAAATGGTGTGACAAACAGGAAATGAAACAGGATATAAGGAATGTCCACAGGGTAGGTTAGTGTAGGTAGGGTAGGTGGAGCCTATCAAGTCATGTGACAAACAGAAAGAAAATAAGTAATAATCATTCCAAACCACTCATAATTAAGTTTCAATTACTGAACGCCTTGACTGAAAATGGAAAGCTAAGGCGCATACTCAGGCAATGCGCATTTGGAAATGTGCGCATCGTTACTCCCCTAACGAATGGAAAGTTTCAAAGCATAAAAGCTGCTGGTCAGTTTGTTGGTCAGACTCGGAGGTCTGCTTTTTGTGCACGTCAAAGCAGAACACAAGACTGACATTCCTAAGTTCCAGGATAGCAACTGTAGAGCCAAATCTGTGTGTGACTTCCTCAGCAAGCATGAACACAGACACTTTCTTGGCCTGAAAATCACCACATCTCAATCTCATAGAAAACTTTGGAACTGCAGGTGAAACACTGAAACAAACCCCATGAACTCCAGCTGAATCAAAACCAAGGCAGTGTGAGAGTGACTAACACTGACGGGAAACTACCACAAGACACTGGTGAAATCTTCGCCAGACAGGACTGGAGCTGAGGCGGAACTAAGTAAGGAAAGAAATGAAACATGGTTTGGTTTTTTTTCCCCCCCAATAATTGGCTAGTTTTTCCAACAATCCAACAATTGGTTCCCACAGAATATTCCTCTGACTTTATGTGGGAAAACTTTCAGGATCTGCAAAAAGCAAATATAAATACTGTTATGACAGAAATTTGTCAGGTTGTCACAAGTGACAAGTGAGTGACAGGTTAAGGGTAAAGTTTTGTGTGTGTCATCACACAAGTTAAAAGTACGTAAGACCCCATTCAATGTTTAAAGTCTCGGAATTCATGACCGGTATCATTCTTTTTCGCTTCATATTTAATGACTTCTCCCAATTTAATGGGGACAACTGGGTAAATATTAAACTAACATAATGATATGTTTTCAATGTCCCGTACACATGTTGTACACCTCCGTCTTCTTTCGGGTCAGGCTGTTTTAGAAGTATAAAACATAAGAAATATTAAAATTTCACACTCATTTGTTTTTGGATGATGCAGAAGTCAATATAACGTGCAATTACCTAATTTTCAAATAACCTCTCTCTGCTGCATGGCCATAACCTAACATGACCATGCCTATAGTAGTGCGAGAACCACTGATTGTTCACACCACGTTGGGGAGGGAAAACAATTTACACGAGAACGTTGATATTTCCCCCATCCATCCATCCTTCCATTTTCTATTCCAATTATCCACTGGGGATCGCGGGTCAGCTAGAGCCAAACCCAGCGGACTTCGGGTGAGAGGCAGGAAACACCCGTGGCAGGCCGCGAATCAATCACAGGGCTAACACAGAGATGAACAACCATTCACACTCACATTCACACCAGTGGGCAATTTAGAGAAGCCAGTTGAGCTAATCTGCATGTCTCTGGGATGTGGGAGGAAACCAGAGCAGCCGAAGGCAAACCACTCAGGAATGCACAGGGAGAACATGCATGCTCTGCACAGAAAGGCTCCAGTCGGCTTGCAGCTTTGAACCATGAACCTGCTTGCTGGGAGGCAACAGTGCTAACCACTGCACCATCGTCCTGCCTTGTTGATATTCCCCGTGCCGTGGAACATTTTTATTATTAAGAAACATAATTCCAAAGGCTACAAGGCAATCAGAGATCTTGAAATCCTTATCTCAATAGTTCGTAATGTTAAGAAGTTTCACAGTCATAAAACCGTTAAAACGCTACTAGGGCGTGGCGCTAAGAAGAAACTCAATGAGGGAAGTCTGCGAAGGTTGGCATGGATTGCGGGGAAAAAAACACCATGAAAGACATCTCAAGAGCTTCAGGCTGACACGAAGCAACTGGAATGGTGGTTTCAGACCTTATCATATGCCACACTATAAATCAGGTATGGTTCCATTGGCAAAGGCCAAGGAGGACACCACTATTGGAAAAAAAAGGGCACAAAAATACAAGACTTGCAAAAGTTCTCTTAGATAAGGCACAGACATTCTGTGATAATGTTCTATGGACGGATGAAACCAAAGCAGAGCTCTTTGGGAATGCAGTGCATCACAGTTGGTTTATAGGGATGAAATGAAGCCCATAAGGAAAAGAAAACCCTACTTACAGTAATACAAGGTGAAGGTTCCATCATGCAGTGGGGCTGCTTTGCTGCCGTGTTACCTTTTTTTTTTTTTTGTAAATAAAGGACTGTTGTGCTTCTTCCTGATTTAAAATCCTTCGAAATGTTTGAAACGGTTTTTGTCTGGTTAGATCGACCCCAAACATAATTCGTCACTATCCTTGATAACGGAAATTGTTTTTCTTTCCAAATGTTATAAAATAACAAAAATATGCATTTAGAATGAATAGGAAGCCATTAAAACGCCAAGAAGAATTTTCTCATCAATTCTTGGACAATCAGGGAGATTTTACTTTGCATTGCATATTTTTCCGTAGTTGCGTAATAAGTATTCTGGACGTATAAGGGGAGGGCAGGGGTGTTTTATTTAAAGGGCTACTTGGGTACTTTGTTTCTTAGTTGACTATCTGACACGAACTTGCGTAACCATTTGAATTATAATTTTCTGGAGGTTTAAATTGCTGGGGTCAAATTGGCCGCAAACATGACCGATGTTAGTAAACCTGATCATAACAGGAGAGTTAAGAACTGGAAGTTTCTCTCCCTTAATCACAGTAATGACATGTCTGTCATTTCTACACTTAAAACCAGACATTCAGCAACTACTGTATAATGCTCAATTAAGCATCACTACAAAAGATTTTATAATGTCACAATGTACAAGAGAAAAAAATAGACCCTCCGTCACAAATGCACTTTTCTGCACATATATCCTTCAGAGATGTGGACCAGAAAGTCAGTCATTAGCATGTGGGCAGGTGGACAGAGGTCAAGGAAAAGCCAAGAAACAAAAGGAAAGTTTACAGCAAGCTCTTGTCCACGTGCATTTGATATATGAAGAGCTTGTCATTACTGGCTACAGCTTCAGTTCGGGATCAAGGCCAGTTTGGGCAACAATAGTAGCCTTCATAAAATTGCTCCAAAGCAATGGCAGTGACTAACAGCGGTTAACAAACACGTACATTTTCCATGAAAAATATTTACTCTCCTGTTTGGGCTTTAAAGAAATAATGATTTGAAAAGTCTAATTTACAAAATATTCCCCTTACTGCAAAAGTACTCTATTACGTTTGTATATGAAGTTTGCTTCTATATTTTAAGCACTGGACAAATTTAGCCAATGAATAACTGTCTCGCTCACCCAAAATGTTCTCAAGCTTCACCCAGTTCTTCAGTGAGGTCACAGACTTGCTGATGTGACTTGCGATAACTTACGAACATGAAACGTCATGTAGCTGAATACTGGAAACTTTATGGTGGGGTGGCCATCTTGGCTGGTCAAAAGAATGCAAATTTACTTCTACGTATTTCCTGAAGTTTTGTGAAACTGTTTATGCAAACGTGCTGAGTAAAGCAAGGGTTTTAATGAAGACGGACTTCCATTATTTGTTAGTGGGCATATAACGATACATCCTGCATCGATAAATCGCAATGCAAAATTTATTTATTTAAAAAAAAAAAAAAAATGATTGTTTAAGAAAAACTTTATTACCTATTCATTTTTTATAAAATTTTATTATTATTAAATTTTTTAGAAATTCAGTTAATGGGCCATTATATTTTTGCTTAAATGTTTATAAATAATTATTGATGGTTATTAATAAAATGCAAAAAGTATATACAGTAAGTTTTTGTAAAAGTATTTATTTATTTAACAAAAAGAACATTTACGTTGATAAAGAACAGATTTTTTTTGGTAATAAAATTTCTGTTGGGGTTTCCCCCCAAAAGTATCATGGAAAAATTGAATCGCGAACCCAATATCATAAATCGAATTGTGAATTGGGTAAATCGTTACATGCATACTTGTCAGCTACATGAGTTTGCAGCATCAGAGCAAAATTAAAGCAAAAGCCAGTGCAGTAAACAGGTGTTGGCTGATGTAACTATATGAAGTGGACAAATTGGGCAACCTGATCCATTTTTTCCCACTAAACCATTACTTTGTCTCACGCATGTTCACGTAATTTTGTTCGTCTTCGGCGGAAGAAACCCTCAGACCCAATTACTTGAAGCAAAAGGATCAAACAACCTGCACGATGCTTGTGCTCCAACTCTCCATGCAATTTAGAATAATCATCTCTGGTCCAGGCACGGCCAACGTACGTCATGTCATGATTACTGATCTGTGAAACTCCATTGCAGCTCTGTTCTTTTACACAGCGCACATGGCTGCATGCCTAGGAGAAGTACAAATTGTATCCGGAGGGCTGCGAGAACTGATGTGTGAAAAATGTGGCTTAACCTTCAAGAAATACAGTCATGTATTTACAAGCACCATTACATGTCTTGCTAGTCCTGTTATGCAGATCTAGTTTGAGTAGGCCTCAGGCTAGCTTTTCTTCTCTTTCATTTCAACATATTCCACATACTGGAGACTGGTAAGAGCTAAACGGAGAACGACGCTAACTCCTGGAAGTTATCGATGTGCTCTTTCCATCATATCCGTCTGTAGTTGATCAGTTCCAATTTAAAACACTGATACTTGCCTAAAATGCCAAAAATGCGATACCAGAAGACATTTATCAAGCTCTGTCTCGTGCACAGCTCTAACCATCAAACTGTAAGAAAGACATGGATCAAGGCTCTTCTCTGCCCTGGCACTCAGGTGAAGGAATGAACTTCCTCTGACTGGTTGAACAGCTGAATCACTAGCCTGAACGACTTGCGTTACTGAGAGGATACGGAGAGGTTTCCCAGATTTATTTTGCAATGTTATTCCAAGATGACATTTAGGGTTTAAACTTCTGCCATTCATTTTGGTCCAATTTCAGTGGTTAAGGGTTTACTCACAATGCTGTTAGATTACTTGCTGATATAGGTGAGGGATTTAGCCTTCGTTTAATCTTTCCAGCACTCACTTCCTCGTCTGTATATTCGGCCTCAAACAGATCAACTTTCAAAGCTATTATGCTAATGCCATCAACAACATCCTGATGAGTGCCATATTGAAAAATCTCTGCTGGAACTGTGCCGTGTAGCTGCACTGCATTCTGGATCTTCAAGTCCAGATTTGCACTGTCTGCACTGATTTTATGCTATTTCTCATTAATATGATATTGAACACTGGAAGAAAATGAGTGATGAGTGAAATTGCGTGACTGAGTAACTCGTACAATATTCTTGACTCATGCTGTATTCTTTGCTGTATCAACTCTCACACAAATGCCTCTCTTAACAGGCTTAAGCTTAACAATAGTCCTAGATTATCATCTCTTTGTACTAATACAAGGTATTTAAAGCATCATAGGAAGCTGTTCAAATGAAGTGTCATTTGTCAGGTGAAAGAAAAGGAGTTTGAGTCCATAAATGGAACTGAAAGCAGCTCTAATTGCCTTTAACTCTATGGATGGTTATGTGGGCGTGTCTTCAAGACCATATACAGAAATCTTTAAATATCAACAATGAATTCATTGGTATTTATATCGCTACACATATTTTGTTAGCCAGCTATCTACTGCTACCGAACCTGACAGGATTTTTAAGTCATGTACCGGCATGTTTATCATTATCTAATATGGGCAGGATTATGAGAGGATTCCAAGTTTCAAGTAATGACAGTAAATCTTCATCAACAAAAATGTGAAGAAGAAATCTGAGTTGCAAGTTTCAAGTAATGATAGTAAACATGTCTACCTACACCACTCAGACACACACATCCAAGGGTGCACAGTCAGTAGACAGACACTTCTTAATGAGTCTGCCTAATTCATTTCAGGCTTTTTGGTCTTTATATTTTTCTTGCCCTGAAATTAGTTCCACCTCCAGCTGGAACGGACCTGCTCAATTCATTAAAGATAACCTCTGAGGCATGTCTAGGGGGAAGAGGAAGGCTGGTCATGGATGTTTTTCCATGCAGGAACAATAACTCTGAAAATAACAAACTGCTCCTTTAATGTTGGTTACTATGGATTCACACAGAGCAAGACTAACTATCACAGAGCAAGACCATATGATCTTATCTTGAAAATTATGTTCGGTTACATCATAGTGGATGATCGAGGAAGCTGATTCTTCTTAGAAAATAAATAAATGATCACAGCTTTCATTATGAGACTTTTTTTTTTTTAAATCGGTACAGAGTGTAGTCAAGATGAAAACTAGCTCTGAGTGATACCATGTGTGTGTTTCCCCTGCAAATTCTGGAGTGTGTTCATCGATAGTGACAGAGTTATGTTCGTATAGCTGTTTCTCAGGATCTGTGAATCCAGCAGAGCTCAAGTGTGGTGTACCGTATCATTGTGCTAATCTAGAAGTGGATTTTTTTGTTCTGGCCAATTGGTCTATATTCTGCCTTAATTGCTATGAGTGCTTGGACCCCGCAGACCACTGCTTGTAGTTACATATAATATTTCTGGTTCTAAAATCTATACTGCTTTAAAAATGCGTTTTGCTAATAACAGTTCTTTTCTTCTTTTATGAGCTTTTAGCAATGCCGTATCTGCATAGTGTCATGCCAGGAAAGCTTACTGAAATGAAATGAATAGTGAGTGTGTGTGTTAACCTGTAACTTGGCGTGCTCCTCCAGCAGGCGATCATACTCCACTGTCAGATTATCCGCCTGCTTTTTCATCGCCTTCACATCACTGCCTGACTGCTGAAGAGCTGCACAGGAACAAACACAGAAAAACAAACAAGTCAAAAAGATGCTATGTATTTGTATCGAATTACAACATACAGCCACCTCCACACACACGGTAAGGCTGTGTGTCTACGTTAAGAAAAGGTAGTCCTCAATGTTTGTCCTTTTTCAGCTCTGAACAAACTGTGAACAGACCACAAACACCAGCAGGGACGTACGAAAGGACTGGACTGGGTGTACTAGTCTAGATTAAAAGACTTAATGAAGAATATACTTTAGCGGATTCGTAAATACAACTCCTTAAGATGGACCAATGACAAACCTGTATGCGTTACGGCCCACAGGACGATACAGACCATCTTTCTTTTTTTGGTAATTTTTGTTTTTCCATTTGCTTATTGGCCTCGAATTGGAAATTCACGGAAACTGGCAGGACTCCCAAGGGCGGGGGCAGGACGTCGAGAAAAACATTGCCGTGAACAAGGCGATCAGTCAGTGGCACTGCGAGTTATACCGTTCGTGTGTGGGATGGAGTACAGACAGATGTCAAAACCTAATCCACACACACGGCACACACTGCTGCTGCATGACTCTATAAATCCTGCTGCCATTTGACACATTTGCTCATGTGACGGGGTCAAAGTGACTTGGCCGAAAAGCCAAACGACTCCGTTATGAGGTGTCTCAGGTTTGTGAAATAATTCTAAGCAGGCACTCCATCCTGATGCTATCGCAGTAGTGTTTA
>JAQQZR010000039.1:3665621-3682476 GCA_030068235.1 Notoglanidium macrostoma | reverse complement strand
GCTTCTTGAACATCCATGTTTAAATGTGCAGTCGCCGGTTCTAATGGATTAATACACTTCTAATGCACTTTTTGTTATACAGAGAATATCTCCTCGTGGTCCATTTGCTGTCCGTTCTCTGTGTGTACTGAAAAAAAAAATCTGGTGCTCGTACTCAGCCCTGGCTGAGTATAAATGTGGAAATAAAGAAAGCGGTTCGGACCGAGCCACAACACTATTCCAGCCAATCAGCAACAATAGGCACATTCGAGTCAATCACAGGAGAGGGCGACAGGGAAGGGGGAGATGCGGGTGTTGTTGTTAGTGTCATTGCCTTGGCGATACACGTCCAGGACATTGCGGAGATTCTGAAGGAGCACTGAAGGGAGGTGTGTATTTGTTGAGTTCAGATATCAACAATCTTTCTCCAGAATCAACGACTCCTCCTTTAAAGAGGAAGAATGAAAAAAAAATAATAGACCCCGTGGTACTTTTATGATTTCCTTAAAAGTACCAGACACAAGTTGCTGATAAAAACAAATACAATACTCTGATGCCTGCAAGTTGAACTGGTACTGCAGTTAACATGTTAATTAGCACTGCTTTTGCCACAGATCAGACCTCACCACTTCTGTTCAGTTGTTTTGGTTTTATGTTGTTTTAAGGAAAAGGGACAGAACCACACTAAGTTGCAATCCTGTCAGCCAAGAACCAGAATGTGAGGAGACAGTGGGCACAGGCTCTCAGATACCAAACAGTAAAGAATGGATAAGTATTCCCTAATCTTTTTTTAATCTAATCATCTCCGTCCTAATCTTTAATTGTCCAGTTTTTATGAGCTTGTGCCTACTATGGCCTCAGATTCCTGCTCCAGGAGCCCAATTTAAATCTTTTAACTGATTATCAAAAATAGTCGATTATTTGTCTATTTTTTCATGACTGAAAATTCCCATCCTTTGCTAAACCTGTCATCACTTACAGCAATCAGCAGTTGGAAAATCTGCGTTGGTAGTATCAGATCAGTAACAACCTGTCTGACTGACTGCAGCACCTCTTCTTGCTGTGTGCATGTGAGGTGTACGACATTTCATACAGCGCAAACTGCCAAGCTCTCAAGGTTGTTAACACCCAGCCCCGCTAGCAGATAAATACATCCTCGCACCCTTCTGTGAACCGGACACACAAGAAAATCAAGTGCGCATTTAAAGGTTTATAGATTTAATTCCCGTATTCCTGACTGCCACAACTCAAAACAGTATGTCCATTAGAGAAGCTGAACATCTTTACGGATCGCTGTTGTGCTCTAGGTCTTATGACAGGCATGAAATCACCACACGGTGAACTTTGATTAATTTGTTTCTCACCACACAGGGTCAATGTTGAGGGTTATTGCATGCTACTGCTGATAACCAAGATTCAGAAGCGTTCACGAATAGACGTGGCATAATTACCCAGACAAGCTGCCCACAGTAATCTCAGGCACAATCCATTTTTGCATTCATGACCAAATATGCAAAGCTCTTCAGAATTCTCTGTAGAAAAAAACTTTGTCGTGAGGAGGAAATTGACAATTATTGCACAAGCCTTACAAGAATGCATGGCCACTGAAGTTCATCGAGGGAAAGCAGTTATCTTTTCCCTTCCTTATCAAAAGACCTTCACAGAAGAATCCGGCTTTAGATTGTACTTGCTACTCCACAAAAATGTTAGTGTCCTTAAAAAATGTTGGTCATTTTTAATGTTATAGTTTTAAATATTTCATAAGTATTTAATTACAGACCTTATGAAAATAACAGAAGAATGATTGTTATATTGAGGTTGATCATACTAACGGTTATGTAGTGTGCAATACTGCCCTCTAGAGTGTGTAACTAGCACAACACACACCAGAGGAAAATCTCAGCATTTCAATAACGCATTATATCATTGGGAGATACATTTCACCCACATTTCGTCTTAAAAATAGAAATTCTCATAGGTTCTTCTGCCACAGCATTTTTTTTCCAAAACTTTTGCACATGCAACAACACCACAGTCATAACACAGCATAAGCTGCTCTCTTCTGCATACATGAGCTCACAGACGAGAAAGACACTCACTGTAAAGATTTTCCCCAATCCCTGCCTAAGTGTCTATGAATTGATAACGTAGGAGCCACTTTTAAGCATGGATGTTTTTCCCTATGAAAAACTGATATCCTTACAGTGAACCAGGCTTCACCTCACTTCTCGCCTTCACTGCTGAGGACCATTTTAACATTTAGGTTTGTTTTTTGTTGAACAAAGCAGTCTGTTGCAGTGATGCTTGTTATCTGTATCTCTGTGTGCTGATGAGGTTTGTAACATTTTAGGCATGAAAAGATTGTTCTTAAGCTGATTTCCTGAGAGAACGTGCTGCATTTTTTCTTATCTTTCTAATTTCTCAACAAGACTCCCCAGTGTGCCCAAGCTGTTGCAATGTAGCTAAACCAAACAATAATCTGCGTCTTTACAACATTACACGCATCAACAGTCACATGGCTGATCCACACTCCAGTACATCAGTATCCGTGATGAAGTACGCTGAAACAGCAGTCTCAGTGGCAATTATACTAATCTACAAATTCGCCTTCATAAAAAGTGCAACAGAATACAGAAGTGTTAATTACACTGCTCTGAATATCACGGTTATTGTGGCTGATAGCTACTCACACTAAACTAATCCTGACTTTTTCCAGTTGCTTAGATATCTCTAACAGGTTGTAGTCCTCGTATTGTAGCTGAAGATCAACACTGGTTTGTCTGTCAGTACAATCTCGACTCAGCTGCCTCACTGGTACCGTACTGTCACTATTTTTAGTAAATGTCTAATGCTAATTGCAGAGGTAGTTAAATCTTGTTCCCCTTCAGTCATCCTGCAGTACGCAGATGATATTTTGATTGGATCGGTCACAAAAGACCATGATATTAAAGCACTGAATGTGCTTTGGTAAGCTCTTCAGTACGGTGGTGTTGTTTGGAAAGCTCAAAATTGTTTCTCTGAAGTTGTTTTTGAAAAAGGGAAACAGTTTCTGAATGTGGAGCTCAATTTGCCTCAGGTGCTTCACTGGGTAAGCTTAAGAAGCCAAGTAAGCCAGCTAGCTTAGTAAATAGGAAGGCAATCTCAGAGCTGTGCCCTCTGCTTTGAAAGTGACTGAGCATGTTACGGATTGTATTAATTAAATAAGAGCTCAAAAAGCGTTATACACCGTGCAAGGGTATACCGAAGGTCTCACCAAGCTCACATTCAGACATATTATTTCAGGAATAGAAGGAACATGAAAAAAAGAAAATGCCCTTCTCATGAAAGAATAACCAGGTCAGTTTCATCACGAAAGATTTCTGGTCCTGTGGCATGGTTACGGGCTTTAACTCAGGGTAGATTTAGCCAATTGTACGATACGATGTTTCACGTTACATGATAAAAGTATAAAGTATAAAAGTATAGATTATGCATCAAGAATAGGTTTATATTCACATCAGGGTACCTTGACTCAAATTGAAACGTAGCTGGTAGGCATGTAACCATTCACCTAGTTCACAATTCAGTTCGATTCACGAGTTTAGATTCATGACTCAATATTCCAAGGACACGTTTGGGAAAAAATATAAATGAATGCAACATTTATTTTCCTACTCTTTATTTACTTAAATATTCCTTTTGTTAAATTTGAGAAAAACTCATTTTCTTAATGCAAAATGAGAGGAAAAAAAAAGGTTGGAGTAAAATAATATAGCCTATTAACTAGAATATTTCTTTTATTAAAATGAGGGGGATGGGGATTTTCCTAATAAAAATGTATGAACTTTTGCCATAAACATAAAACCACTACCTGCATTTGCGTCTCCTTTGTTTCAATTTCGGCAGTCTGTAAAAAGATAACTCAAATCAGTTGCTGAATCAGATCAGAACTGAATCAATGTACAGTCGATTGCACAAAAGCTCGTTTCCATTTTGGAGCTGCTTTTCGCAGCACTCGAGCTGTGTTACTTCCCCTATGGTGACTTCACGCGTGTTCCCTCAACCGTACATTATTGTGCAATCTATTGTCCAAACAATGCATTTACAGCTAGGAAAAACATATTACACAGATGGATAATTATTGCAGTTATTTTTTATGTCCTCAATTCAAACAAATTTGTACCGCAATTTATCACTGCATGATGCATCATCACATGCCTAGTAACTATCCTGAGGATTTCTAATGAAAAGTATTATTATTAATACGAGTAATAGTAACAGGATCTAAACTGAATGTGTAAAATAACTAAACACAAATCAGGATCAGATACAAATTGTTCTTTGATTAAATTATTGTTGAATTTCTCATTCCTAAAACTTAATCATGGTCAGTCCGTGACCCATGGTACATGACCGGTGTGAGGGTTTGGGAGGAGGGGGCTGCTTCTTGTACCTCTCACACTACTGATCACAAATTCTTTAATGGATGATCAAATTAACAGCTTTAAAAACCAGCCACATATCCACTTGAGAATCCTGAATGGTGTGTGCTGATTCCAGAGACCAGAGAGGTGACAAGTCATCACTGAATCTAATATTAGCCAGCATTAATGGCTCTTGGTGTACAGGAATTTTAATTTGTTTGCAAACCAGATGCAAACAAATGGAAAGGAGATAGATGAAAGTCAGGACAGGCTGCCTCGGGTCAACACGATTGCCTGCCAGCCTTCTTCCCTTTGTGGTAATTAAACTGTGCATATATGGTACATACACCGGCCTCTTCAAATTGATTTATAAAGGTACACATATGAGGAAGACATTTGGTCAATAAACAACCACCACAAATCGCACACTCACCATGCCAACTCTTGTATCTCCAGCTGTTTAGTTTTAGCACTTATTGGAATAGTGATGGGTATTTTGATCAATGTTGTATTAGAGTAGTTTGGAAAGCTGGCATTAGAAAATAAAATGAGTCAATAGTTATCCAATATGTAAAGCTTGTTAAATTATTTCGCTTTACTTAACAAATCCATGTTTAATGACAAATGTTTTGCCTTCTAAGTGGCATAAAAACAGGCAGTTGGCCAGGCTTAATAAACTACACTAATAATAAGCTGAGCACATCCAGCAACATGATCTCAGGGTCATTTAGAAAAAACGTAGACTGGAGCCAGAACATGCTGATCAATAGGCAAATATTTTTTCTGGCAGTTTCTCAGTGTATTACTGACCTACACTTAGTGTGTTTGTGTGTGTATATATACACATGTGTGAGAGTGAGCAGGGTACTGCTGCAATGACACTGAGGTAGGGGTAAAGAAGGGGGCTTGGCCAGAAATATTTAACATGTGTTGTTTATACATTATGACGTTAGAGCAGAAAAAATACCGGAAGCTGGAAACAACTTGGCTGAAGGTGCAATCACTAGCATTAGCTTTAAAAATAAATCTAATGAGGTACTAGCTGTAACTGAGCTCATTATAAAATTTAATTAAAATGATATCAACTATATGAACATGTGCTCTCTGTTGAACAACAATGGAGGAAGTGAACTCTTGGACAGTAAAATAGCCCTGATAAACTACGTCTCATTTCCTTAATGCAAAACCCTGTTCGAGTTCTGAAAGTAAAGACATTTGCGGCTTTATCTGTTTGTCAGCTCAGACCAGGGATTTTGTTGCTGTCCTACTAAACAAAGTCAGTAAATAGGCTATTAAAATTTATATAATATACAAAATAGGTGAAAAGCAAGCACTTAATGAGATACAACACACATTGTACTTATTTTAAAGCTGCAGATATAGCTTTTTCTGACAGATACATATGAGAACATGAAGACTAAGAAATTACACTAAAGCCTTATTGGGACTGGATTAGTTTTACACGAGCAGATGGGGGAATGTTCATTACTGCTGTATGTCTTGATATCGGATTTTTCTTCAATATGGAGAAACCCCAGGAAACACTTTTTTATGAAAACAATTATCGACCCCATTTAAAACACAAAGCAATATGTGCTCTCAGACCAGAGGACCTTTTCCATAGTTCTACGAACAGTGGAGGAAGTACCCCCTTTTTTGTGTGCAGGAAATAAGAACAATCATATCACTTAGAACGCCATTTCGAGGGACTTTTCTTTAGCTCTTATTCAGGACAGGTACTCTTCCAAAACAAGAGGAACTGTGAGTGATGTATGTGTACAGTGAACGGTCCAAACCTAAGTGTAGAAAGATTCTTCGAGTCCAGCCGTCACTTTATTTTTAATCAGTCGAGGTACATTACAATAAGAGGATAAAAAAGACAGAAACTTACAAAAATGCGTTTGCTAAAAGAAATCCACACGACAGCATGCGCTGTTTAACAAATGAGAGAAGCTGAAACCTGAGATGTAATGGTTGGGAAACTAAAGCAAAATAATAATAAAATAAAATTTAAAAAAAACTAGAAGTGACTTTATCAAGTCTATATGTGATGGAGGAAGGACAATGCGATGTTGATTCTGCTTATGTCACTTCAGCGTTCCAACTGGCAGTGCCAATGCAAACAGAAAAAAAAGCCCTTGAAGATGTGTAGTTCTTGTGGGAGCTCCCCAGGGGGTAGTTCCTCTCAATAAGTCCCTAGAACTGTTTGGTCCATAAGCGCCTAGAATACTCAGAATTCCGTTTTGAGGAAACCTTTTAGTTACTACCTTCAGGGTAAGTACCATGAAGACTACTTTATATGGAGATTGCTTATCCCACGTGAATCCATCATAACTACTAGAGATGTTCTGTGGAAATCTTATTTCTTCTGAGTTGTATTTAAGAGTAAATATTTATAAACATTAAGAGGGTCTTATTAGTCACCAAGTCATGGATTTGCATTATTTCATGGTGTCGAACATGCAGGTTTAAAACAGTAATTTAAATATTTGGATAATAATTATTCGATTATTCGACCCCTTGTGTTCGCTGCTAGCTGAGACGTTCTTTGAAGAGGTCAGTGCTTGTATTCTTACCTCCTGAAGCTTCTCGTTCTCCTCCATGTACTTCCGGGCGGCGTCGCTCGCGCTCTCTGCTTGTTTCTGGAAGGCCAGGTTGGAGGCCATGAGCGTGGCCTGCTGGGAAAGAAGGCTGACCAGACGTCGTAGCAACCTGAGATGCAAAGAAGAAGAAAGACACACATACAGACATGCTTACAAACTGAGACTTGTATGTACAGTACATCCCATTCATGAGCACATATTTTTCCTCCAAATATGCTCACAAGCGCAAACAGATTTTTTTTTTCTATCATTGACAAAAAAAAAAATAACAGTACTGAAGTTTTAAAAGCAGAAATGAAAATGAAACAAGTGTCTGCCTAATGCTGGATGTGTAAATGTAAGATAAGCGTATGGATTCCAAATATAGCTTTTAATCATGTCAAGGTCATCTCCGTGATTTATTAATATTTGTGATGCGCATGCACTGAAACACGAAACAGCGCTGCACTTGATACTCTAGTGCCAAGTGAATACGTGAAACACTGAACCACCGTAATGTCAAGTCCGTGTGTACTTACACGCATATCGAGGAAGAGTAGTAATGCACCTAAAATTAGCCGTCACGTAGTTTGCAAAAGATGAGAGATGAAATAGGGGTTCGGGGTGAAGCAGAGGTTAGATTGCAGCGTGTTTCGAGAACCAGTTAAGTCTCTGCGAACTTAAAATACACACTCGGAGAGAAAAGCACTGCACTGAATAAACAACACTGGAATATACAGCTGCAGCCTGGAAACAGAATGACTTGCTTGACTACAACTTATGACCTTTGTTCGCTCTAAACCAGCACATTACGCTCTTCCACGTACACTGGTCAAAGTGCAAAAGTTCACTTCAGTCACACATGACACACTTCACAGTAACAGGGATCTTTGCATCTGGTAAATACAAAAAAAAAAAGGATGTTCCGCAGTCACCTCAGTTCAAACCACACTTAGCATATGTGCTAACGCAGACCACACCACTCCCTGATGAATCAGAGATAGCATACGTGACAAACGTGAGCGCTTCAATGCTCAGCTCTTGGCTGAGAATGAGATCATCAGCGTAGGACCACGTGTGCATTCATGGCGCTCATTCTGAGCGCCGCTCTCTGGTTGCAGCAGGTACTTTCCTCAAAGGACTACACAGTGGGTGTCGGGCATCCAGCTGGCCCTGAACAGTGCACCATGAGCCAGGCTTACTTTAACCATACACATCGCATAAACAGTTTACATTTCCAATCTCAAGCTGAACTAGAACACTGCAACACATGCCAAGTTTCTGGAAACGCCTTCACGTTTATAGTTTTGCGCAAACCGATTAACCCAACAGAAGCAGGTTCCCAAGATGCAGCATGGCGTCGCTCTCTAAAATCAGTTCTTGAATGTCAACAGAGCAGCTGTGCATTGGGATTAAGACCCTGAGCTTCCCTCTGCCACATGAGCGCTGAGCTAGAGGTCGCCGGGTTGATGCCAAATATAGCAGCTAAATATAAGGCTCATCACCTGTTGTTTAATCACATGCTCTTCCTGAATACTCGCTCCGAAAAGTAGTAGCAGTAGTAGTCGGATATTAATACCTTGCCATTCAGAGAAACATAGGCTGCTACCTAGAAGGAGAAAGCATGCAGATTGACTTGTAGTTGTGTAGCTTGGGCTTGAGAGCTTTAGGAATGGAAACTATCCGGGATCCCCTTGCTCATCGTGGCATTCTTTCCACCGTTCCTGTAAAATTAATATCGATCCTACAGAAACCCACAATTTACACCATGTGACCTGTTACGTAAAACCACCCAGCTGTAACTAGATTAGTATGCAGATGAGGGAGACAAAGCACGTGGTAAAGCTTCCCCGTAGCCCTGATTAAAAATGACCGGAAGGTTTGACCTGATTAACAGGTGAGTGAGTGAGGTCTCGGGGAATGGCATAGATCATCACAGGGGCTGTGTGAAAGTCTGACACTGGCACACCAAATACTATCGGAAATAATTCTGTATAAATAATTACATTATTCATCTCGTATCATAGCAATTTTCTGTGGAAAATCAGAAAGTGTGTGTGTGTTTGTGTGTGTATGTAAAACTGACAGAGAAACAGCGATAGAGATTGGGAAATAATTTACATGGATAGAGGAGACCAAGAGGAAGTAAAAGTGAGGCAGTGAGAGACAGAGAAACTGACAAACACACAAACAGAGAGAGAGAGAGAGAGAGAGAGAGAGAGAGAAATAGAAAAAGAACACACAAGAGATAGACACACAGAGAGACAAGAGGAGAGGTCGAGAGAGACAGACCGAAAACAAGAAAGAAAATGTGAGAAAGGGACAAAGAGAAAGTTACAGACAAAAAAAAACTGAAAAAAAGATGAAGTAAGAGAAAGGGAGAGACAAATCATGCATGACACAGACAGACTGACAGACAGAGACAGAGAGAGAGAGAGAGAGAGAGAGAGAGAGAGAGAGAGAGAGAGAGAGAGACAGCGACACAGAGAGACAGAGAGAGAAAGAGCCACATTAGGAGAGAAAGAAAGAGACAAAGAGAGAGACACAAATTGTGAATGGGAGAGAGAGAAAAAGCAAAGAGAGAAGAGAAAAGAGAAAGAGACAGAAGGAGAGAGACAGGGAGAGTGACACACAGAGACAAAGACACAGACAAAGAGAGAGTGAGATACAGACAGACAGACAGAGACTCACAGGCAGAGAAGCAGGGCGAAGCCGGCGATGTACTCGTTCCTCTGCGCTCTGAACAGCTTCATGTGGATGTGCTCGATGGCCACGGGATTGTTCGAGAGATCCACCTTGTCGGTCACGCTGTACTTCCGTACTTCTCTGAATGCATCTGTGGAAACAAACAAACATACACACACAGTTTAATATGAGGAGGGAACTGACAGAGGGACTCATTTACCAGCCTTAATTAAAGAAACTCCTGTCTTTTGTAAACGAGTCTAAGGAGGTAATGAGGAGTAAAATTATGGCACAGCCAACAATACTGCTGACTCCGAGATGCTGATTAAACCCAGAAACACACACGTCTGTGAGAAGCTACACTCATGAACCTGATGTGATTTATTTTTTTTTTTTACCACTGCCACCAACCAAGTGAGCTAGGGGGCAATAATCTTACATATTAATCACGCAATATGCGCTTGTGTATGTGTGTGTGTGTGTGTGTGAGAACCCCACTCACATAACACAATCTTGCGCCGTTAGAAAGCTGTAGCATTAACAGTACTTTTTCCACTGACTTGTCTTAATGATACTGATTAATAGAAGTTGTATACTTGTAAATAATAATAATTATTATTAACTCTGCTCTTGACTTGAGCTCAAAAAACATCGTCAATAAAGTCCTGTTGAGCACAAACTGTTACATTCAGCACCCTATAAAATGCTATCAGACTACAGCGTTGAGTGCAAGTATCAGTCCTGCTCCAATATTAACCCATGATGCATTTTCATACTCACCAACCAGAAGGAAGACGAGGATGCAGATGATCACAATGAAGGCTGTGTTCCCGTACGTCGTAATGGCAACCACCAGGCGAGATTTGAATATTCTGTGCCATCTAGAAAAGACAATCGAATACTGTTGAACTCAATAACCAAGCTCACAATGCAACGACAGCATACGGTGACGAGACGCTACGTCAGATGTGCACGTGCTAGAAAAAAATATATATATACTGAATAATGTGGGGAAACAAAATCATGCCTGATTTGTGCTGGTGTGTGCCGTGGGAATTATTTGTGCCAGTATTGTTTTGGACATATTAAAAAATCTTTATATAAATCAGAATGGACCGCGTGTCAAAAAACAAAAAGCGCAACCAGATTTCTAATATTTCTGTCTAGCATAAGTCAGCACAAATGAGTGACACCACGTTGGTAAGAATTTTGGTTTAGTTTGGAGATTAATAGCCCTCCTAGACTCATAATGAAATATCTTGTAGAAAAAAAAAAAAAGTAAAAAAAAGAATGCGCTTGCTAGTTATCTGTGTGATTTCAGATTCAGGTTAACGTAAGGCGTAAAAATATGAAACGATCCGATACGTAAATCCTCGCTTGCTTCATCTAAAACATGACAGACATGACAACAGGGTGAAAGGGGAGAGATTTCACAAGTCTGGACTGCGTTTCAGTCCTGGCTCTTTACAACATCCCCTCATGACTCAAAAGCACACACGATCTAGTGGCCACTTGCAGGACAGGAGGTGAAGGCAGGGTAGGGGATTAATCGATACACTCGCCACTGCTGGGACGCACGATGTGGTAATTTACACGATTCATTTCTTTGTAGAAACTCTGTATATGAGGGATGTGCATCTCCATCTCCGGCCCTGTTTACACTTGGTTTTAAAATTAGTCTTAAGCATTCAGGTCACAAATGGACAGCCGGGACACATCACTGTTTACACCTGTGTCTATCGTGCGTCCCCAAGGTGTCCAGCTGAGATTCGGATTTCGTTGCTGCCTACATCACATCCGCTACAAAGTGAAAGGTCCCTGAGCAAAGTTATATTAAAATGTTAACCCTACTTACTTTCATTATTTTCTTGCACTTCAACCACGTATATCGGTGTTCCTCTACATTTTTTTCTAGTGTGTCGCGCTGTTACCAAAACAGTCACCTTGTCCAGCATTAATGGAGTATTTGTCCGTTACGTTCATGTTGGGGACGCATTAGCGTTCACACTACAAAATGTATGTGGTTAAATGCGTCCCAGACCACCTAAGTGGTTTGAGAGAATGTGTCTTGGAGGTCATTTACACTTGTATTTAGCGCTGTCCAATTGTGATCAGATCGCCCAAGACACTTTTTAATACCAAGTGTAAACGTGGTCGCTGAGGCTGATGTGATGCACATCCCGATGCACTAACAGCATGCCGATACGATAAAGATAAATATGAACCAAGCACTTATGCGGTACGATTCGATTCACCCCATAGCAATGCAACATGATTTCATTCAACACGATAGCAAATGCAATAGAACATGATGCTATGCAATTCAATATGGTAGCTGTTCCTCCTCCATGATAATCCTCTGTGTGACTCGAGGAGGGCCGGCTCGAGAAGGGACTTTAATTTTGATATCCCGTTGGCACTATGGTGAGAGCGCCACAGGGAGGTTTATTTTGAAATCGCGCTGGAGCCACGCCTCCATCTCATGCAGGAATTTGACAAAAATTGGAGATGAGAGAGCGCACCCTTGAGAAACAGTTTAGAGAGGATCTAAATATAAACTTACTGGTCAAAAACTGTTGGTCACGTTTCTAAATAATAAAGGCATCGGACCTCTACTAATAATTATATATTAATAAAATGGATTTTACCAGTGCAAAGATGTTAAAAACAATGCCGAGTTCATCCCAAATTGTATCCAGCACACACTTTTTTATTCGATCAGATCGTGAACTTTAACATTGGTCCATCAATGTAAGTGAATCCTCCTATCCATAGCATATATTGTACTCAAGACACTCCATTCACAAATAAACAGAAAAGATCCGAGGTTTCATTAACGGAAGCAGTGTCCAGTGTCGGCTCTCTCTGTAACTGTCGACACACAGGCCTCCGTAGGTTTTCGGTAACAGTGCTTTAGTTAAAGAAAAAGAAAGGGAACGCAAGCAATAACAGGAACTGACTTTAAATGTAACTATAAATGGATAAAAAGTGCGATGTGTCATTCATTTATAAACAAACATTTGCTGCTGTGGTGTAAAAGGAATAAAAATATTTCTATTCCATGTCGGAGAGGCGCGATGTAGTCCTACACAAAGCGGTTTATTCCGTACCCTCGCTGTAGTTGCCGTGTTTACTCAACAAGTCGTACAAGGACGATGACTGCAAGAGGATCACGGTTACGTTAGCTGAAAAGCTTCACTATAAAATGGTTCCTAAGGCTCGTCACAAGACTGTCAGAGATTCCCAAAATAAATTTCGGAACGCCTGGAACGTTTATGGTTCTTCGAACTGTAGAAGGAGCTTCTTAGCTATTTGCAATCTGTTCATCAGTGCTGTAAAAAGTAGCAAATTATAGAATCACACCAATGCCGTAGCGAGTACAATGACAGGGCGGATATTGACCCGATATACCGGATCATACTGGATTTCAAACAACGCCTAACCCGATCGACGAATCTCTCTTACGCAGTGAATGTGTGACCTTGGCAACAGTAAAGATACTAGATTTGAGAGCTATATTGAGGGCTTTCTTTAGCAGAAAAAGTCAAAGCATGTGGGACTGAAGCAGGAGGCTGAAGCTCACCGTTTGGGGGAGATGAAAGGCACGCAGAGCAGCAGGACGAAGAACACCTCTGCGTACAGGAAAGACGCCACAGCCGTCCACTGCAGACTCATACTGAGCTAAAAAAACAAACAAACAAAAAAAAAACCTGTTGGCACAAAATAACACCTTTCAGATTCAGACCTGTGGAAAGAGCAAAAAAAAGCATTCAACACTTCAAGAACCACCCTGGAGCACAGTCAATGCTCATATTGAAATATTTGCTAACATGGTGCCGTAGCATCATTATTCTTGCGAGACGTTCTCGCTCCGCTGTCTCAGAGGAACCTTGGCAGTGTTGGCATGGTTACAGGCGTGATTAAAACACTGAAAACAGCACCATTATCTTTTCTCACTTAATTTCCAGCAATGCTCAACATTCCCATATTCACAAGAAATTCAACACAGAAGAAGTGATGATGATGATGGTGCTAAGGCTGAGTTCAAAGTCCCAGAATGCAGCTCGGCTACACGACGCGACTATGCAGAGCTACGAAAGAGAATCAGCTCATCTAATCGAGGAGTAATCGATAGTGATGGATGAGATGGCGAACGGTGGGATCAGTTTGAGCAGAGCATACACGAGAGCATAAACGACTAAAGTGCCTATGCATCATTCATCAGATTGAGATGAAACAAGGGCTGTACCACTATGAGCAGGGAGCTGAACAGCATTATGGGTAATGTAGGGAACTGTTAACATGACAAATTTTAGACTTAAATATTACTTATAAAGATAAATATGCAACAGGGTCAAGGTAGAGTTTTCCTTTAAATTCAACACTGAAGTCAATTAAAAACTTGAACAATAGACATTGCCACAAAGCGGGGTTACACAAATCTGGATGTAGATTTCAATCAAGTCAGACGCAACAGTGAAATGGAAAATCTCCCCAAGACGCCACAAGGAAGAAGTCCTCAGAGGAACCAGATTCAAAATGAAACCCAAGGTCACAAGAACGCAACTATAACTCATTACTTTCTCCAGCTGTTTACTATGAAGTCAAACAGTGCTAAGGATATTAAAAGGAGGTTCATATTGTAATAATCCTGGGATGAGTCCACAGGAGAGGGTTTGTGATTACAGCAGCAGGTAAAAACTAACACTATTCAGGAGATATATTGTTACAGGTGACATATTATACCCCTTTTCCACAAGTTGACAAAGTTCCCTGAGGTCTTGAGGTCTCAAGAAGAGACAAGGTTGAGTCTGTTTCTGAACGATTTGTTACCAACATCACTTTGACATTTCTTTTTGTATCTTGGCTAAGGTCATTTTGCCAACGTGTATATACGGTGTGTTTATGTACTGGTTATCAAAAACTAGATTTCTGGACAAGAGAAATGCCCCTGTGCTTAGCTCCCTTTTTACATAAAGAAAATAAACGAGCATCTCCGCAAAGGCAGTTCTCAAGCTGTGGATAGATATACTCAGATGGAGGGGGCGGGGTTATTCTAATGATGTAATAAGGGGAGCCGAATCTGAACGGCTTGTAATATCGCATGTTTTTTGAAACGGACAGCAAAAATGAAGCTCCGTAGGTTGTCTTATTTCAGAGTTTGTGGGTACGCCAGATACTCAAACATATGCACACAAGCACTGAAAAAGTGAGTTTTTCATAATATGTCCCCTTTGAGACATGAAACAATGGAAGTAGTACAGTAGCAATAAGGGTGACCATAGTGCAGAGTGAATAATCAGAAGTCTGAGGCACGACCTGTCATGCAGGAACAACATTTCTCATTATTATGTTGTCAAATAATCAGACATGTAGGTTTTTGTTGGCAAAGGCAACAACGCCATCTCCTGTCTGAGAGAAGAGAACCCATGATTAATATAACACCGTGACGTGTCTTTTAAGAGCTTATGTTCACTGTCAGTGCCATGACTCATTATTTAAAACGAAAACATTTCATAAAGTGCAACTGAAAGTGTTGCGTATAAGACATAAGTGTAAGATTGTTCTAGAAAGTTCCGGTTCCTCCTGCTTTTGGGATATTTATTTTTAGCTTCTTTTTTTAGCTAAACTATGAACTTACACCTGTAATGGTCGAGAGATTATTCCGCCTAGGCATGTTAGCTAAGATGCAAAGAACATGTTTAATATTTTAACAAAACACAAGCATATAATTCATTTCAAATCTAAACGAGACGCCGAAAAGTTGCGAGCTAACGATAGACTGTTGAGTAATTAGCTGACTAGCTAGCAAGCTAATAATACAGCACCACGCCTACTTTTCCCTCACACAAACACACAAACACTTTATGCTTTAGCGCCATGTTTCCACACTCAGTATGCACAATACTTACTAAATAAATACTCACGTACAATTTCTAAAAGAAACAAAAAAAACGGAGTCACAGAGAGACGTGCGCGTGCCAAAACTTCTGCTGTTTTCTGCGTTTCACTTCCGGTATGCGTGGCCAACGCATTAGCGCCAACAAACCAACTTCAAGTTGAATGGAATTGTGGGAAAGATTTAATATAATGAATAGCTAAACAAAACTCAGCATATTAAATATTAAATAAATGTTTACAGGGTTCATTCATTCAATCAATTCAGCGGTTTTTTTTATACATGACTAGCGCACACGAGTCTAATCTCATTTCAAAACAAATATATATATATATATTTATAAATTTTTTTTATTTTAAAAGAAACTTTTATTTTGATACATTGCTTCCAAAATACGGACACGTTTTAAAACAAGTAGTGCCCCTCAACACACCTTTAATAACTTATTTTTTAAAATAACACTATTTCAAAAAGAGACATCAGCATAGTGCTAATAACGAAAGTAATAATCACAGCAATTTACTTCCGGTTTCCGGTTTAGCGCTGCTAAACTACGATACGATTTCCGGTGACAGCAACTTGAATACATTTCGATGTAGAGAATAAAGAATAGCCTATATAAAATAAACTACACATTAAATAAAAACATGCATGATTTTTTCACTACATGTAAGGTGAAATTTTACTTAAAATATATATTTTTATTTTTACACATAATCAGGTATTACTGCTTCCAGAAAGTGCCCAACACGTTCAAGGTTACATTGTTTAAAAGCAGATCAACTTGTAAAATGTCATGGCTTTGTAGGAAAGCTCTTGCCTCCCATTATTGAAGCTGGAGGCTAAAATGTTGCCATGTTACCTTTTCCTTGGGTGACTGTTTACTCAACATTAAATATTTTGTATTATTGGACCAAGACAACGGAGCATCTCTGATAGTGGAATTTGTAGTTGTAGAAAATAGTCACACATGTATCAGTACACATATGTCCACCCTAAAATGTTTTGCTTTTAAAACGCATCACAATTGCCATACACCTTATGTCCATACTGGTTTTCAAGCCCCTAAAAACAGAGTGTTTTGAAAACTTTGCTGGCCCCATTTTACTTTTCAATCTCCGGGATTGCGTTTTAGTGTGAAAAAGGGAAAACTGAGGCTTTTGGACAGGGGCATCAGAAGCATTTTGAATGTGGGGGACACACACTGGCGGGGGGGTCTGTGGGTCCTCTCCCATACATTTTTTAATGAATTAGATGCCATTTCCTGCATTCTGGTGTATTTTTAACAGGTTGTTAAACACCTAATT
>JAQQZR010000039.1:3648246-3663093 GCA_030068235.1 Notoglanidium macrostoma | reverse complement strand
GGGAGAACATGCAAACTCCACACAGAAAGGCACCCTGGGTGACCCGGGGATCGAACCCAGGACCTTCTTGCTGTGACCATGCCACCAACCGTGGCACCACCACACCACCGCACCGCCAACTAAAACTCCAAAATATTAAAATATTTAGAATACCAAAATAAAAAGAATTACGAGTGTGATTTCTGGAAACCCCCCAAAATAAGCAGCTTTATCTTGACTCTTTAATCTGATCGAAACTATGAGAAAGGTGGACGCAAACTTTTAAACCGAGATCACGTCATATGAAGGCGCACCTGTGAAACCTAAACAAGCTGCATGATTGGTTGGTATAGCTTACATTTCTGTACGTAAGGGTGCGCAAACTTTTGCACTCGACTGTATCACTTGGTGCGCTACAGCGCTTCTGAATTCTCCACTCGGATTGGCCAAGAAGGAGATGATTCATTTTCTCAACCGGTCCGGAACGGTTCAGTTCGGTTAGGAACGTTTATGGAAGGCGTCTCCAGTGTCAGCTTTGCTGCGTCGCACCGGCAATAACGAATCACACAGTTTGGGAATATTTATACAGTACTGTACAAAAGTCTTAGCAACCGATCTTTTTATATTTTGTACAAATACTGAGTCAGCATTTTAGGTTTTCAAAAAAATTTTTTGTATATGAATAATGTTTGTAGGTCAGTAAAGAAAGAAACAAAAAAAAACAACACACCAAAGGGTCATCACATTAAATATTGACTTTGTTTAGTTTATTACTGTTTACTGCATGATGTATTTTTCTTTCCATCATATTGAAGTCATCTTTACAGCATTTCTTTGCATGTGTGTACATGACTTTTGCGCAGTACTGTAGAAAACTGCTGTTTTTGATTAACTGATGAAATATGTTGGTGTCGGACTCGGAGTTTCGGACTGCATCGTGATCACACAGTGACTAACGGCCTCAGTAAAGCGGACCCACACACACACCCACACACACCCACACACACCCACACACACCCACACACACCCACACACACCCACACACACCCACACACACACACACACACACACACACACACTAAGTATGGCTTTAGTGAATCCTCTCTTCCCTGAAAGTCTCACACACTCGCTTACTTTAACTGCCTGAGGTCACAGACTTTTTTTGTTTTCTTTTCTTTTTTTTTTTTTTATCGTAAGACCCCAAACGGATACAACGACTGGTTTAAAAACAAACTCGGACCTGTTTAATTCCAGTGAATTTACCTCAACAGTCAATAAACTGATATAAACTGCTCCAAGGCTGTTAGGTACAGTTTTAACAGCTTCAGAGGAAAATGAAAGAATAACATTATTCAACAAGGAAATGTCCATTCTTAAATAAAAAAAAAAAAAAGAAAAAAAGGGAAAGAAAAAAAAAAAAAAACCTTCACATGTATAAAAAGCAGCTTCATGTCCCAGATAAGTCTCTATAATATAATATGTAATATAATATAGTTCTAGATATATTACTATGCTGTAAACTCCAACAAAAAGGTAAGAAATCCCTTCAAATTCAAACCACAGACATATTTTGTCCAACACCGCAACCCTTCACCACTGCGTCACTAAAACATGTGCTTATGTGCTTCAAAAAAAATAAACAATAAAAAAAGTAACATTCATCTGTTAAATCTCCTCGATCTGCTTGGTTTGCTCTGAAAAGAACTAATGTGTGAACAGATTTGGCATGTTTGTATCAAATATTAGCACAAATTGTTTTTTTTTGGTTTTTTTTACATTATATAACATCACTGAAACATCGATTCTTTTTTTCTGAGGAAGAAAGAAAGAAAATAAGGAGAATAAAAGTCATTATATTATTTACACGTGTCAATGTTTTGACATTGGTAGTTACTGTACAGTCACAAGTGCATTGAGAAAGGCACAGCATTAGCCATTTGTTAGCACTGGTGAAGCGAATATGAACTCACCCACTCACCCACTCACCCACTCACCCACTCACCCACTCACCCACTCACCCACTCACCCACTCACCCACTCAGAGAGAGGATAGGTGTGATTTTCTGAGACAGGACCTACCGCATCCATCAGTGCTTATTAAAAAGACTTTAACTTTTCATGGAAAGGGAAGGAAAAAAAAAAAAAAAAAAAAAAAAAAAAAAAAAAAGATCCTTCGCTTTTGACAGTCAAAAGGTTTCCTGCAACTCCACTCACTTTTAGTGCCATGGATGCGGAAGTTTCTTACTCGGAATTTCCGATCTCAGGGGAAAAAAACCTCCTCGACCCGGAGTTCCGCGATCGACGTCAGATCAACACGGCATGGACCAGGCAAAAAACAGTGCTGCTTCTGGACTTTACAGAAATTGCGCTGTATAGATTAGTATTTGTTTTACATCAGCATCAATGTTGAGGTTTTCCCCCAACCTTCTAGCTTGAAAACAAAGTCATTCCAAGTTCCGACTTCCCACTTCCGAGTTAAGTCGTACTCGGCATCGTAAGCAAAGAGGTACAGAATAGTAAATGGGTCAAGAAAAGAAAAAACACACACTAGCGTTTCTATAGTAACAGCCCATTCGTAACGGACACTCGCAATTCTGTTCTTTGACAAACCGTGAAGCTTTCGCTACGTTTTTATTCAACATCGATGAATCACTGCTTCGGTCAGGCGAGTTTCCTGACAGAAGAGTTTGCGGTTTTCCTTTAACACGCCAATCTTCGTAACTTCAAAGAGAAAGAAAAAAAAAAGAGGGAACGACTTTATAGCTGCTACAATGCCGGGAATCTCGGACATTTAATTAAACGCAGCTATAAATTTGGAAATTCGCTGGGCTGTTGAGGAATAAATTGCTCTAAATCAGTATATTGCTTACACGTCGTCGTGTTTGTATTAATTCCGAGAAGAAGAAAAAAAAAAAAAACCTGTTGATTTCCATTTAAATGTAAACACAGTTTATCCAATTCACGTCAACTTCCTATTTATATTTTTTTCAAAAATAACGCCATCATGAGGAAAGAAGAGTTCGAAAACTCTTGACTGTCAGCGAATCCGTTGCATGTTTGTCGAGACCTCGACGTCGTGGTGTAGAAATGATTGCAGTAACAAGTGGGCAGTGTTTTAAAAAAAAAAAAGAAAAAAAAAAAAAAAGGCCCTATCTAAAACAATTAACTAACATCCATCTGCTGGTAGTTTCATGAGTCAATTGTACACTCTGGTGCATTTATTATAGATTCAACTGATTCCCAGAATTCCCAGCGTTGTAGTGCAACAGCAAGTTTGATACCAGTGATTAGTATTATAGTGAAGCGTTCTGTAGGTGCACAGGCCGAGTGTACGGAGATTAGAGTGAAACATCACGCCCTGATCTCCGTGCGAGTCTCCTCAGGTCCCAGTAAGCAGCGTTACAGTAAGAATATTCCTTCATGGGCCTCACGTTACCGCTTAACTTTGCCTCCAGATCATTCTCGAGTCCTTAATCAGCTAACTCAGGTGTGTTACAGGAGAGCGCGCGATACTGATTCGTTACTAAGCACTAATTACTCATTAATTATTTTCAGATGTGGTTAATTATATATGCGTTGGCCAAATTGTACTTGTTTAAAATAGTGCACACTACTGAGAGAATTCACGGCCATCCTGCGACCAGGGTGTGATGTCATCAGAGCGGTCTTGAACGTTGCAGCCTTGAGACATAAAAAAATATATATTCTGTAAAGACAAGATTCTGGTCCGATGAGTGAAAGTAACGGTACGTCGTAAATGTGTACAATGTGTGAATTTATTTTCATGCACGTACGCAGGGTTAAAAACCCACATTTGAATGTTTCGCCTGCCTCACACTACATGCTGTTTGCCCTGGCTCTCTGGTTACTATGACAACCGGTGTACGTTTAGGCGCGGTTGACTAAAATGAGCCAATCGTGAGCACCTGCGAGCTCGTGTATTCGGAAGAAGGCAGACAACGGGTTCCTTACACTTGTGCCCTGTAACGCACAAGTCTGATAAGATGTATTAAGCTTTCCTTGCTGGAAGGGGACCAATATCCCTTTGGCCATATGGTGTACACCCATTCAGCTGAATCAGTGACGCTGTGTAGAAAGTTATCATCATTTGTCATACTTATTAAGATCAGCATTGGGCTGTCTGCATTATAGAACGCCTTCACTTTCCATTTTTGTCTTATTTTGGCTTAATTTGTATTGAATATTTATTTTTGCTCCCTAAACTATAATATCCTTCATTACACTTAGATAAAATGGTAATGTTAATTGTTACTTTATTATTTTTCTATTACGTCTTACGTCTTCCCCCCATTTCCTTCTTCTTCTGGTATGCTGGTGTTTTATTTGCATTAGTTTCTTTATAACGTATAAAACACATGTATGTAATGAATGAAATGATTACTACTCTCATTATATACGTTGCTGGTACACAGTAGGCGTGTTTGGGGGTTCAGCTGGATGTTAAGTGGAAACCTGCACGCAGACGTGGCTGACGTGCAGAGCGGAGACTCGCGCTTAGTTGCACTTACAGATGTTTAACGCTGGATCATGGAGCTTAGAATCTGAGCTCACACGCCGGAGTTAGAATCCGCTCCATCTTTCTCCAAACACCGGAGCCTGGCCAGGACCGCGCCGTCTCCTATCGGCTGATGTGCGTGTAGGTCGGCGTACACACACCGGTCAACTTTTTCTATTTTAAAAAGATGACGGATTACAATTTCCGCCTATGCGTTGGTGAGTTGGCGATTTACCCATCGATAAAACCTTTATAAATCGGCTAGACCTTCATGTAAAGGCGCAGCACAGGATTAGAATAACATCGTTAAAATGATATCACGTTCCAGGATGGAAACGTTAATGGATGTTCCCATTCCCAGGAAGCGTGTAAACTAACGACGCACTCTGTAATGCTACAAGAAACGGCATGTAGTGGAGCTGCTACATCTGCACTGAAAATCGCTCACCCTGTTAATGAGCATGCGCTTAGTTTTACTTGATGGTGTTAAATCAATGTAAGTAACGAGAACGTGTTGTTATTTATTTGTGTGAGGAGACTTGGCGCAAAGAAAGCGCCCTAGGATTATTTAATTTAACTACTAAAGGTGGCTCCATGGGAACCAGTTGTGCATCAATTAGCATTTCTCATACTTATGCTAAAAAATTAGCAACTCCCACAAAAGTATTAAGGGGAAAATGCTTAACTACAAGCGAAAAACAACATTTTCCCTAGACAAAACAATTTAGGGGCCTAAAAAAGTGTGCAACAGGTGTTAAAGGGTTAATAACTGTTGCGTGAAACCAAATAAACTAGAGTGTAACTTCTTGTAATAAATAAGGAGCTCTATACATCTGGATCTTTACAACTTTTACTTGTGATAAATTTCAACAACTTCCCTTAGACTTCAATTGTAATTGTTTGTTTCAAGCAAACAGATTTTCTGTTCTTTCGCAAGTACAGGAAAGTTTGAAAAACACGTTGCGTTAAGTATAGAACGGTGTTTAAGGCAAACCCGGATGTAATAAAACGCCACGTCTAGGTTTTGTGCTTTACATGAATAATCTGACAATTAGTGTAAAAGTTTTAGCCCGGACCCAGCCCTGATGTGGCCGAGCCTTTCCTTGGCGCCTGATGCTGCCGCGGTGTTTTATCGCAAACACACCCGATCTTGTTAATCAAGATTTTTGTGAGGATTGGAAAATTATAGCCTGCTGTGTAAGATTAGATTTCACAGATTAGATTTAATGGAGTATGAATCAGCTAATAATAAAGCGCTCGCAGTATGACTGTGCACACACAGACGCCCCAGTGCAACACGTGAGAGAGAGCAGATGCTACAAAAAAGGAAAGAAAATCAACCCCAAAGCAGCAGAAAGAAGAGGATTAGAAGTCCAAGTTAAAAAGGGATTACTGGAAAAGAAAGTCATGAAGGGTGAGGAAGAGAAAATGTTGCCAGCAAAGGATCATTTCACCAGCACTGACTTTGGAAGGAACCCGTCCGTCTGCGAGGAAGAGGAAGGGAAGGAGCCGGCGCCGGTGGGCAGAGCCGCAGCTTTGGGTAGACTGTACATGTAGACGGCGCCGATGACGAGGCCGGCGCCGAGCGTGAACAGAACGTCCACGTGGAAGCCGAAGAGGTAGACGGACGTGACCGTGGACACCACGATGGAGAAGGACGTGGCGAAGCCCTTGAGGATGTTATCGGCGTATTTGACCACCACGGCCACCAGCAGGCCGCCGAACGCCTGGTTGAAAATCACGCCCCATACCATGGGCGTGTAGCCGAACAGGAAGCCCTTCTCGGCGATCTGCGCGCCGTCGCTCCACCACAGGCCGAGCAGGCCCAGGAGAGTCCCGAACAGCCCCAGCTGCACGTTGCGGAGCCACAGTGAGGCGCTGCTGCCCTTCAGGATCTTCTCAAAGTAAACGCCGGCGAAGCCAGACGACAGGCACGACACCACCACGGCCAGCAGGCCCTTCACGTAGCTCTGAGAGCCGGCCGAGACGATGGCCTCCTTCTTCTTGCCGCCGTCCTGCTCCACCTGGACGATGGCCACGCCGGTGAACAAGAGGAGCAGAGAGATCCACTGGACGCGGGACAGACTCTTCTTCAGCATGAGCACGGAGAACAGAGCTGTCGTTAAAATCTTCAGCTGATATGTTACCTACAGACACAGAGAGAGACAGAGAGGGCGAGAGACAGAGAGAGAGAGCGAGGCCGAGAGACCGGCAGACAGAGAGAGCGTGCGAGAGAGGGAGAGAGAGCGACAGAGAGAGAGAGACAGAGAGAGAGAGAGAGACAGAGAGAGAGAGAGAGCGCGAGAGAGAGAGAGAGCGACAGAGAGAGAGAGAGAGAGAGAGAGAGCGCGAGAGACAGAGAGAGAGAGACAGAGAGAGCGCGAGAGACAGAGAAAGAGAGAGAGAGAATACGAGTGGAGAAGGGTAGAGCACAAACACTTTATGGGATAGTTTGTACCACAGTGTAGCTTGGAAAAAAAAATGTAAATACTACAATTACTAAAAAAAATCATCATCATCATCGTTATAAAAATCTGTCCCGAAGATCTTCCTGATTGTTACAAAAAGTGCTGACACGGGAGACTCCTTCCAACATGACCCTCCCAGAGAACTACACCATATCAGCAGTTACTGTTTTTAAAAAGGCGTTTATGTATCATTTTGGAAGGTGTCCCCAGTGTGAGCAGTGAGTCAGACGTGAAGGTGTTTAGAAAAAAAGAGAGGGTGGTAAAGGAACGGCTGTACGGCTGTTCTAACATGATGGAAACAGCGACTCACGCCACCTCCTCTTTGATTCATTTCGTAAAACATGTCCTTTCATGTTTTTTTTATTTATTACATACTCAGCATTGCATGTACTCCATGCTGTGAACTATGAAGAATGATAATTACTTTTATAATTATATATATATACTTTAATATGTGTGACACGCCTATCAGAGACAGCGTGAGAGGGAATGCGATGCAGAAAGCCAGCGGCTGCTTACCTGGAATGTGGCGGCTGGTAAATTAGAGATGGCCACATACTGCAGGTTGTTCTGTAGCGTGTAGATCAGAGATGGAACCGCCAGCTTCAGCGTGTCCCAATACTGCACCACTACAGAGTCATACAGCAAGGCCACAAAGTCCCTGATGCTTCCTGCATGGAAACAGATGCAGGATTCAGCACAAAAAACCAGCACTGAATCCACAATATCATCCCGTTACACCAGTTTTGAGAATTTCAGCCAGAGGCACAAAGGACATGCTGAAAGTTTGCCTCGGCCCCTTTCAGAAGGCATGCGAGCGTCATTTAAGGTTAAGATGTCATCGACGTTTGTTTGAGGATCTACTCAAATCTCTGGTAATAGGAGAGCAGCAGGTGTGACTGCATGATTTCTGGCCCACTTCTGCCTCAACATGGCAAGTTCTTGTGCTCGCCAAATGTGCAACAATCTCAACAGGCGTTGAAGACGAGACTTCCTCCACTGTCAAGGACTAGCCGAGATCACGTCAAGATCAAGCCTAACACGAATGTGGTCCGAGCCTTCAACCCTGATCCATACCCCTTATCCGTCAGGATCCTTAACCTGGAGCCAATACCAGCTGACTTCGCTTCACCCTGGGCAGGTCAAACAACCATTCACATCCACACTCTCATTTATAGCAGCCAGGTGACCTAATCTGCATTTCTTTGAAGTGTGGGAGGGAACCGGAGAACCCGGAGGAAACCCACATAGACACGTGTGGAGAACATGCAAACTCTACACAGAAGGGCCCCAGTCGGCCGACAGGTTCGAACCCAGAACCTTCTTGCACCGCCTTCATTTCAACTTGACTGAGCTGGAATCCTGCAGAATCAGTCTAGACAATAGATGTAAACACACAAGCTTGTTGGACGACCTACCCCAAAACCACAGTTATGAATATGATGCTGCCCTGCCTTTGCAGTTATAACAGCCTCCACTGCTCTGGGAAGGCTTTCTACAAGATTTGGGTGTGTGTCTGTGTGAATTCGTGGCCATAAATCAAAAGAACGTTTGTGAGCTCAGGCGCTGATGCTGGATGAGAAGGCCTGGCTCTTAACAACGTTCCTCTTTCTGTGTACAGAGGCACAGTCACGCTGAAACAGGAAAAGAACTTCCCCAAACTGCTGTCACAAAGCATTCAGTCGTCTAAAATGTCTTTGTATGCTGCAACATTAACATTACCCCTTCAGTGGCATTACAGGGCTCAAACCCTGGAGACCCGGCCCTGACCTTTATCTCTCCTGCACCAAACGGTACAGCTGCTACTGTGCACTCTGTCGGCAGCATCCTCCAAACCCAGAATCATCCATCAGACTGACAGGGAAGAGAGTGAAGCGTGATTCATCGCTCCAGAGGAGGCGTTGCTACTGCGCGTAACTGGATCCAGTGACGGCGAGCTTTACGCCTCTCAGGCTTGTAGCAGCTCAGCCACGGAAATCCATTTCGTCAAGCACCTGACGCACAGTTCTTGACGATTTGTGCGTGGTCTACAGCGTCATGGCTGAGGTGTTGTGGTCCTAGATGCTCCATACATTGTTGAACTTCCTAACACTACAAAACAAAAGAGGGTGCATTTCACCCTGCAATTGGTACTAGAACCAGGTCTCAAATAATTAGTTTAATGTATATATTTTTATAATGATATAATGTGTATGTATATATAATATAAAAAATATATTAGTATATAAAATTATATAAAAATATATATAAAATAGTAGTTTAATAATTAGTTACCAATGATACTAGTATACTAGTGGTCTTGGTTGATGTATTGCTCCAGGCTATCTTTCCTACAGCAATGACTTCTTTCCTGTCAAACTTTGTGCTCAGGAAAAGAAAGGAAGACACGAACTTTATTTTTACAAACTCTAGGTCGAGACCATATTTAGTGATTCCCAAGACCATATAAAGACAGGAAAAAAAAAAAACTGCTAGACCAGATCAGACTGGAAAGTTTCTAACTGGCAAAGCATGAAATGTAATGTGTAAAAAAAACAAAACAAAAAAAAACACCCTTTCCTCTTCTGTTACAGCAGTAACGTCTGAGTTTAGTGAATAATCAGCTTAAATTTACCAAGCCGCAAAAGCACACTGCAGAAGTAACTGGAACTATCTAGAAGAACCTTGGGTTATATGGGTGATGTTACACTGGTTCTAAACTTCATAAAATAATTTTTTTAAGGAAAACTTAAATCATGAGTCATGTATGTGACAGCCGACATTTAGTTGCGTTTATCGTTGCCTTATTTTCATTGCGTGCTATATTCAACCTTATCCTCTCGCTGGTTTTCAGTAAGTGTTTTATCCTGGTCAGGGCTGTGGTGGATCCGAGGAACACTGGGAGGATGGGATGCCGATCCGTTAGAGAACACACACACACACACACACACACACAGAGAGAGATATAGACACAAATTCACACACTCAAACACACAGGGGCAATTCAGCATAGCCAATACACCTTCTGGCACATTTCTTGGAAAACCGGAGAAAACTGAATGCCTAAATATAACAGATTTTAGATCCTTAATATCAGAACTACAACAAATATTCCTACATTTCCCCCTAAAACACTTCCAGGCTTTTCCAGCGATCCACAAGACCTACAACAAAGACGCACCTCTTTTCTGGAACATGATGATGATGAGGCAGGTGAAGACCTTCAGGACCTCAGCCATGACCACGGCGGACGTGGCGAAGAAGCGGTCTCCCGGCAACGTCCGAACATAACGGATGCTGAGGATGAGCGAGGCATTCTGGATCACCAAAACGGTCAAACTGATGTACTTCAACTTCCTGTTAGCTGCAGAGGGACAATCGGAAAAGAGACGGTAAGAACGACCGACCTGTGACTGCTCATATTTAAGGATGTCGTCATAACAACTAAAAACTGAAGTCTAAAGACACACACAAGGGATTTAAGGACGTTCTCGACGATAACAAGGACATTTGATACAGTATTCACACACAATACGAAAAGTGAGGCATCACATCAGTCAGTCAGCTCCAAGTGCCAGCCACAATATTCGTAGATTAAATCTTCGAGCAATTATTAAACACAGAAGACTTTAGGAACAACCAGAACATGAATAAGTACAACGACTCTGGTATCTGGATAAAGCAGGAAGTAAAACACTTGGGGCAGCGCTGTTGTAGGAAATGATTACGACTTTGCTGAATACTCGATCCTGATTGGTCAAATACGGTATTCTACGGTCTGTCACTTCTGAATAACAGACCGTTGCTATGGAGACAGTCCTGATCATAGACTCTGGATGACCACGTCCAATCAGATCAATCCTCAAAAAGAAGTCCGGTAAATTTTGTTGCTTTAATAAGTAAGGTAACATCACTTTATTCGCGACACACTGTGGCCAAAAGAAAAGGTTACTCCATCAGAAAAACACCACTTTAACGCTCAGTTTAACGTAAGGCCAAATAAGCTAATCTTATGAAGGCTACAGAGGTTACGTTGCTATGGACGCAGTACCAACTGTTCAGTTCCAGCATCAGGCTGCCAGGTTTAATTACGTGATCATTAATTTCGCTCGCTCTACATCATCATTTACATAATCAACAACCGAATGGTGTCATGTGACCAATCAGACTTCTTGGCTCTGCCCACAAAGATGACTATGCTCCTGTTAAAAAACAAATAAATAAACAAACAAACAAAAAAAAAACCAGCTTGTCATTTTACAAAAGCATGAAGACTTTCCCTGTCGCCATAGAAACGAGAACATGTTTGAAAGCGCGCCTTCCAGTTACCTTGTAGGTGGAACGTAATGGAATGTAAATGAGTCAACTCCTTCTGACCAATCAGATTGGAGAATGAAACAGTGATGTAATGTTATACAAGTATCACTACGACAAGTTCAAAGTCTTTGATCCGATGTTAAATACACGAAACCTATTTACAGAACACCTAACAACTGCCTTAATGTAAACATTAATCCTTATCTGGTGCACAAAGCGCAGGCATGTTCGGTCTTGGACGCATCACTGACAAGGATGTTTGCTCGCTCCACCCTGGCAGAACACACACACGCCAACAATCGGTGCCTTTATACACACTCGGGGCAGTTGGGCACCCCACCCAGCGCATGCGCGCACACACACACACACACACACACACACAGCCCCTTGTCCTCAGCACACAGGACCGTACAGTGGAGAAATACAGCAAAAAAAATAACACGCTGATGCTTCAGAACATGTTTATGACCTGCAGGTCTGCTATAAAAGATACTGCCTGGCGGCAGCGATGCATTAAACCACCCGATGAAACGCCACAGCAAGATTAGCTCAAGTTTATAACAAATAAAGGATTTAACAGGGAAAAAGTGAGCAACTAAGATCAAGTGAGTAACTGAAAAAAGTACTGACGAGACGGGAAACGCTCTCAGAAGGGCGAAAGTGGAGCGGAGTTTATAATGATGTGAATGAATGACAAATCAGACCAGCTTAGTTTGTGACCATTTCATCGTTAAAGGAGGAATAAAAATACGGAAATGAAAATCGTTTCATACAGAATATAATCACAGGAGTGGACTGGAATGCTGGGAACTAACCCTAACCCACAGGTGACAGATCTTTGGATTTTGGATAGTGAATTAATCCTGAGGGGAAAATAGGCTCTGCATTTAACCCATCCAAGCAGTACACGCACGCGCGTACACGCACAAACACACACACTTTCTTTTCCTGTTGGTCCAAAGAATCGAACTGGTGACATTTCGGTCCTGAACATCGCTAAGCCACGGCTGTCCCATTTTATTATCAAAAACTTCAGACTGATTTATTCACTGCTTTTGGGATGTAATGAGAATTAAGGAATATAAAAAAAAGGGCTTCTAAAAAAACAACCGACCAGTACAAGTCAAGATAAGACAGACACACACACACGAACGCACGCGCGCAGACACTCTCAAGGTTTATTACAAAAGGCATCAATTATTATGACACAATGTACTTCAAATAAACAATAAGTGCTACTTGTGATAATAATCAAGGTTAATGAACAAAGTGCTAGAATCACCCAGTCATTAACACCGTCAAAAGAAAGTGGTTTAGCGTTAAATGCGGTCTAACCTGCTTCACCTGATTCTCCTCAAGAGACATTTGTTTGGTGGGGCAAACAAATTATTATTTTTTTTTTGGTGTTAAATGTGCAACGGTCATTTCTTTTACTTCTTACTAATAGAAATATCCTGGAAATATATACAACGCTACAGAAAACAATGCTTTAAGCCGTGACCTCATGGCTGAGAAATCCAGTTAGGAGAGCTGTAGCAACCTCAGTCTGAAACCAGCAGCAGCCCAGTTCATTCTCATGTAAGCAAGAAAAATAAATAAAATCACTCTGTACTTCAGAAAAACTTAACAAGAAAGACAATTTGCTCCGTTCGGACAAATCTTACCCGAGGCAGACGTTTTATCCAACATGAGGATAAAAATAACACCGAACGACACGGATGTGTCCCAGGATTAAAAGATTACAGTTCACTGATAAGGATCTCTACGTCCTCTTTACAGCCAGAAATAAAGTGACGGTGAGAAAAATCGTGTTGGGTGGAAAGAAAAATCAGCATTTTTAGACATTTGAGAATATTTTTCTGCACATGATCCTATCGATCTTTTTACGGTACATGTTTTTTCAAACATCATATAAATACTTGCCTTTTTTTTGGGCAAAGATTCAAAACACAAGGTAATATTTTCTATTTTTAAAAATCAGAACAGAATGTTTGCATTTCCTGTTTGTTTGGTTTTTTTTTTGTGCAAGTCAAACAAAACAAAGATGTTGGCTTTCTATTTTATTTGTGAAATGCAATGTTTTGGACCTGATTTGATGAGTCCAAACCAAATGTGACTTTTCTACAGCTGATTATTTGAACCTTGCACACAAATTCTACAGATGCAGCTCAGCTACACAACTTCACTTTGCTAACTGATATAAATGCTATAAATGAAGGATGTTTACACGTTCAGTTCAGGCTGAAGTCCCATTTCTCGTGCCACAGGAAAGTAACAAGGCTAGATGAGAAACACAGACGCTGAGCTACCAATAATGGAAGGTTAGCTGTTATATTTTCAGAAGGAAATGAGCTATTACCATCAGTCTGTCTGCGTGAAGGAGTCTTGTCTTCACCTGCCGAGCCTGGACCCTGGTTACCTGCTGCCATGTTGGCACTGACGTCTAAATCCCCGGACTAACAACACTCAGCTCACTGCAAATAATGTGGCTTTTTCCGGGCTAACCGTAATCCACAAGCTAACTAAATCAACCCCGAAAGAATCATTTCATAATGAAAACTTTTTATAATGTCAAATGTTCCGTGACATTTCCCAAAACTAAAAAAAAAAAAAACACAAACACACAACCTAAGACTGTAAAGAAGCACACTGGAGCTTCTGACGAAAGCGTCGACGTCAATGTCAGCTTCTTTCTTCTTCGCTGGTGTTTAATATATATATCCAGGGTTTAGCGAAAGAACTTTATTATGCATTGCCGCCACCAAGCGGCCTGGAGGAAGAACACTTCATTAAAGAAGAATCGCGCGTTTTTGAGCTATAAACTAAGGCTACGTTCACACTGCTATGACTCAAATCTGATTTTTTCACACAAATTTGATCTTTTCAGTTGTGTGTGGTCTGATCTTTTTGAATCTTTGGCTACACTCATACCGCAAGCATGATTGCTCAATTCCGATTTTGTTTGCTCAGATCAGATTTGCCTATTGTGACAGTTCACATTCATAATTACAAGGGACCTGTATCTGACTTTGTCACACAGTGATATGATTTTGCACAAGTCGTCTGCATCACCAGCAACAAAAAAACATATTTGTGAGACAACTCATGGTGTTAAAACTGAAGAAATGGACGCACTACTAGCTAATGTATGCATGGCTTTTTTTGCTCTGGAGGATGGCAAACAGTTTATCAGCTGCAGCTCTCCTCCAGTGTTGCTGTGCTGCACTGCTGGTGTTCTAACAATTTTGTGTTGCTTGGCAAAAAATGCTACCGTAGCGTGAATAAATGCAAATAAAACATTCATGTTTTTCTTTGTTTTTGTTTTCTACATTGTAAAACAATACTGAATACCTCAAGCTATGAAGCAATACATATACTGAATTATGTAGTAAACAAAACAAAAAAAACAAATTATGTTTCATATTTTAGATTCTTCAAAGTCGCCACCATTGAGCGTGATGATATTGTGGGCATTATCTTACCCAGCTGCATGAAGTCGTCACCTGGAATTCTTTTCAGTGAACAGGTGCGCCTCGTTAAAAGCTTATTAGTGGAATTTCTTGCCTTCTTAATGCATTTGAGACATAC
>JAQQZR010000039.1:3610031-3626439 GCA_030068235.1 Notoglanidium macrostoma | reverse complement strand
AAGTTTGATTTAAATAGCTTTTGATTTCAGTACATATGCTGCAAACACAACAAATGACAATTTTCAGTTCTTTACAATTTATAAAGTGTTTTGAAGCTTACTGTGCATAATAATTTGGAACAGTTCATTATACGTTTTTTATATATAAAAAAAAAATACTGTTATTAGGAGATTTGTTCAATAAAATTTGAATTGCACTCTTAATAGTTATTAGAGAATTATTCTGACTGTTGTTTACATCAATTATTTAGATAAATGAGAGAAATATCATTTGCATAATAATTTAGAACAGGGTGTATACTGTGATTTGTAGTACAGCTGGCGCTACGGTCAGAGCTGCTGTTCTAGAAAATCTGACCTGATCAGTCAGAGCTGAGGATTCGGCTGCACTGTGGCGGTAGAATTATTTTTAATGGCTCAAAATCACGTTACAGTATAGTTTAAACGGGCTGACTCAGCCTTCCCAGAATGCAACGCGTCGTTTCGGTTTTGAATGCACGGGACACGCTAGCTCTCTTTGCAGCGAAACCGCCGCAAATTCTCCATTAGTGATCCCTTCGAAACCCATCTCGGACTTTTCCCTTCATCTGCGGGTTCAGACGCGCCGAACAAAATGGCTTTTCTTCGGGTCCGTTAGATACGGAGTAACTACACGGAAACTACATGGATCGGTCGAAAGAATTTAAATGACACTTCGGCAAAACGTTTTCGATTTCATGTGACAAATTAAGACCCGCGGCTCAGAACGTCGCCGGATCGTTGTGGAATATTGTTGGCGTCGTAGACGGTGGCCCGCGGCAGACGATTCTGGGAAAGTTGAGCCGGCCCCTTTAACAGTGACCTCAACAATGTTTTCGGAATGAATCTGATGCACGAAACAGAATGCACATGACTTAACGATGACTAAGAATCAGCTCTCATGAGCATGAAGAAGAACGCAGAGCAGGTCAGAGTTAAACCCATTGTAACTGGTAGACAGAAAGTTCACTCTACGACTCGAACTTTCCTTAAGACGTCGGTGACGACATGAAGAGCACGGGTTTGATCCTGCGCCCTGATTTCAGCACTTTCGGTCGCTCTTCCTCGTCTGGGAGAGCGTCTCGGATGCTAGACGCCATGTGGTGCAGCGCTCAGTGCGCGTTGCCAACCGTGCCACGGCACGTCCGCACGCCATCCTGTCTCTGCGCAGCCGAGCCAGCTGTTAAACAAAACCTGGCTGACGCGGACAGAGCCATACACACGCGCGCACGCACACACACACACACACACACACACACACACACACACACACACACACACACACACAGCTGTGGCTGAGCGACCGAAAGCCTCGACACGAGCACATGCAATCACTCTTACTACAGGTCCTGTTTCTTAGCATGTAGAACAATAACACAGCAGACGAAAGATCACAAGCTGTACACGTGAAGGAAATGTCAAGAGTCACAAGGTCACAGTGCATCTTCCTCTTTAATTTAGAGAGAGAGAAAAAAAACCCTGCATTCAAGCCAAGACAAATGTCTAAAAGTATCTGAACACACTGCTCTCTGGTCCGATCTTATTTACGCGCAAACAAGTGAGGGATTCACGTTACGTAATGCGGAAATACAGTCACTCCCTTCATGTCCTTAGATTTACGGGTCCTCGTAACGGAAGGATGACGTGAGATCTTGCTGATCATCTTGGAAGCTTCAAAGCGCAGATTACACTTTTACTTATGAGACATTTCTTTTCGTACACATTAAATAAAAAAACAAAAAAAACAAATAAACCACGAGCCGAAGAATATCCTACCCCAAAGCTGTTGGATTTTCATTTCTGCTTTGTTTTTTATCTCAGAACAGCTCAGACATCAGTTCAAGCTGCAAGACAAACCACAGGACTGTAATATATTAATGCTCACTCTCTAATACCTAAATACGGGTTTATTCTCCGCTATCGGCAGCATTTTTGCCAAGCTAGCACAAATAGCCAGAACAGCGGCAGCACAGCAAGATGAGCTGATGAGCTGTTTACCCTCCAGAGCACAATGCCACGCGTACATTAGCTACTAGCAGGTCCTTTCAGTCAGTTTTAATACCACGAGTCGTCTCACTAATGTTTTTGTCGTTGGCGACGCCGGGAAAGCGCGTTCTCATTGAAGTCAGATACAGCTCGCTTGTAATTATGAATGTGAACCGTCACGATACGCAAATCCGATCTGAGCAAAAAAATTAAAAAATCGCAATTTTTTCAGTGAGACTTGCGGTGTGAACGTAGCCAACTTTACGAAATTATTCCCTTGTTGAATCGTTTTTTTAGCACCAACTATACAGCTCTTTAGACTAGAACATAAAAACGCAACTAAGCCACAGAGAAAGGAAAATATACGTTTAATATAATGTTCATCGCTGAATACTGCGTATTTTTCCGCCGCTCGAGCGTCGTGAACTCGAAACGTCGTATGTCGAGATGTGCGTAACCCGTACACATTTAGGGGTTGAAAAGATCCGGCTCAGGTGGCCGTGAAGGAAAGAGAAGATGAAGAGTATTTTGTTCAAAGCTTCCATGTATGACATGAAGATAAAGTCCGAGATGGGATTGAAGGGATCACGAACAGTGAATTTTTGACATTTTTGCTGCACAGACCGCGAACAGGCAGCGGTCACATGCTCTCCAAACAAAAACAATGCAATGGATTCTGGGAAGGGTGAGCCGGCTGTTTGTTGCAAAATCCGAGTGAAAAGAAAACAGTAGTGTGTAAAAGAAATTAAAAAAGGGTTAAAATTTGCAATACAACTTTGTGTTTTATGAGAAATGAGCGTTGAGCGGAGCGCTTCTACTAACGACACTCCTACTATATTAGTACAGAAATCAGAAAAAAAAAAGAAAAAAAAAAGACGCATCCATTTCTGACGGAAGTGAGAACGTTTTGCACAATAATAAAAAAAAAAATTATAAAAAAAAAAAAGAAAAAAAGTGCTACTGTATGAATATGTGAACCTGTAAACCCGTACACCGCTGCGTCACGCTGTCGTAAGCAGCAGGTCGGCTATACGGTACACGGTGACGCACGGATCCCGTACCGCAGCACGCATGTAGGGGCAGGCCTGCTGAGCTAGCACTACTGCGTAAGATGTGTGTACGTATCGCAGAAGTTAAATAAGAGAGCAGAGAGCATAGACGAGCGCGCACAGACCCGTGTGGGTTTAAAATCAATCATCTAGATAGGACATGCTTTGGTCTGATTCACTGGTTTCTCCAAATGAATATCAAAGTACCAGAGTGTAGGGTTCAGTTCAAAACACTGATTAGGTGTGATTCCTGTTAAATAACAAGATTTAGTTTCACATCCAGTTCCACACGTCTCACTTTTTCCTAAATACACTAAGGAACCAAGCAGAGCAGGAGCAAGCGGTCCGATTTCAGGAACAAACGGAAATCTGAGCTGATAAATGATCCCAAATATGTGAACAAATGACACAGAGAGCGAGAGAGAGAGAGAGAGAAAGAGAGAGCGGCAGAGAGACAGAGACAGAGAGAGACAGACAGACAGAGATAGAGACAGAGAGAGAGACAGACAGAGAGACAGACAGAGAGAGACAGACAGAGAGAGACAGACAGAGAGAGACAGACAGAGAGAGACAGACAGAGAGACAGACAGAGAGACAGACAGAGAGACAGACAGAGAGAGCCCCAGTGAAATCAAACTAACACATTAATTTAGGAAGATCCGATTTTGGCTCTGATCTCCGTGCCTTAACATTTCTTCCACAACCTTCTTAAAAATTCCAACACATTTTATGCGTCATCTCGCTCCCGGTCAGACTACAAACTCCCAGGATTTTTCGGGACTGCGAGGAGAACCGGTTTGTCTTTTTGTAAAATCAAGACCAAAAACGTGTCGTATAACTTGCTTATAGTTTATTTTATTGCTCTCCCGGATGAGCGGAGATTAAATCATGAGGTAGCGGTGTGTGGGTCGGCTGTTTCGTTCGCCCACAGCTGTGAGAAACAGATATGCATTCGGGTTGCTCAGTTCAAAACAACTGATCTCAGTCATATGTGGAGTCTGTGAGTGAAAGTGAAGCATCAGTGGCATCTACCCATACCGTCAGTTTACCATAAACAAAAAAAAAAAAAAAAAAAAAAAAAGAAAAAAAAAAAAGATAGAGGTTGGTTGTTTATAGGGTTAGGACTTTTTTTTTTTTTTTTTAACATCATGTTTCCTGGTTTCACTACAATTGCGCTAGGATCCAAGTTTATATTTACCCTGCCTCCACACCTGCAGTGTGGCTTTTCCACCAAGGCAATGCCAGGGCCGGGGCCTAATCTCGAACCAGTTCTTCATGTTTCTGAAGCCAAAGAACCGGCTCACGGCCAGGAAAACCAGTTCCAGTATGGAACATTTTGCTGACCACCTAAAGCTTCGTGACTGCCGTTGGAAACGGGGACGTAGACAGAAATGTAACGACGTGGCTCTATGGTGGATCTCTAGCTCGTGGAAAAGCAAACCGGTTCTCAGAAGGTGCTAAGCACCAGAGTCCAGAACCAGCACCTAGTTTGTGTTGGTGGAAAGGGGGTAAGTGATGCGTTTGGTTTGATGTTATCTTTCGTTATTCATTCACCGATTGAATGACGCATCAGTTGTCTGACGTGTTTACGTTTACACGGGTTGGAGGTGGAATCCAACCCAAGCTTACAGCTCACGTTTAAAGCCTAAAGTGTGTTTCCATCCAAACAGGTCTCAGAGTGCCAGAAAGGCAGATGAAGGCCCCGTCTTCTCCCAATCTGGTCTTCTCCAGAGCTCCACCCAACAGCTGTGATAGAGACATCTTCTGAGAATCTGCTGCTCATGCTGCATCACATGGCAGCGGAAGACAAACACTGGGAAGTGCTATCCGCCTCCTTCCTCATACACGAGCTCAGTGAGCTTACGACTGGCTAACGTTGCTGTGACTGACCGGTGAGACAGTAACGCCATCCCTCCTACCCAGAAAGCACGGCCAGTTCTGCTCTCATGGACTCGTGAGCAGCAACTGTCTCTTGCTACACATGTCATTTTGTAAGTTTTTTAAACTGTAATATCAGACAAGTCTGAGATGAGTCATACGAGCATATGACGAAGATCTGAAAACTGATTCTGAATGTTTTTTCTCAGATGAAAAAAAAAAAAAAAAAAAAGGGCAAAACCTTCAGACATCTCGGGCAAAGCACGGCCATTTAATATGAACAGATATCAACAAAACCTACGATTTCGACCAGTCACGCCTTGCGGTTTACGACTCCGCCCCCTTGTTTGGCGGGCAGCTAAAATCCTTCTGCTGTTAATATGACCGTGAACACTCGTGGCTTTCAGAAACTCATTTCATTCAGATGTCAGAAGCAGTTCTGATGAAGTGTGAACCAGGCTTAAGTACAGCCACCAGCACAGAACCATAACTTCCACATGTCAATGGGATAAAAAAAAAAGGGGACGACGACGACACAAACAAACAAAAACACTCCACACTTTTTAGTGCTTCAGGGCCCAAAGTGTGACCCTATACTACAGTTCTAAGCAAAAAGTCTTGACACTGAGATTCCCGTTGCGTTCAACTTACTCGGAATTTCCGACTCGGACTAACGTGGCATTCCTGATCGGAAAGTCCTCAAGGTGTCAACGCAAGTGCTAGCGCGTTGCTAACAAAACGTGCACGTTCATGAAGGCATCCATATTCCCCGCCCACCAAACATTACGGAAGTCTGAACTCGGAAATTACGAGTGAACTCGAACGCTGCATACGCACTCACCCCTGGTTTAAAAGCAGGAAGGCCGAGCCCCACTCCGATCGTGGCTTTGTTGGGGTTCACCACCGAATTGTAGTGAATGTTCCGATGGTAACTGACTCTGATTGGTTCGTCGTTGTTTTGGTGGATCCCGTGGAACGTGTTGATTGGTTCTGAAAAAGACGTAGAAGAAAAACCCCCAAGCAGTCTTAATTCGGAAAACAAAACTAAAATGTCATACAGTATTATTTATAAATTAGAGATCACAAAAATAGAAGGCACCAGACGCAAAACGGAAAACCAATCTATTTACAGAGAGCACATCAAGCCTAGACGTTAAGACGTGTGGAGATAGAGATCAGCGATTCTCAGCATACCTGTAGCAGATAAGGATCCGAAACGCGCTTATTTTTGGGTCATTAGCACGGAGACGTCAGACTCCTTAAGAGCCACGTCACGTGCTTTTCTACTTGTATCCGGTCTCCTAACACACCAAAAATGATGAGTGAGTCGCTAATCTGATCCCTCTACATACACTATACGGCCAAAACTATGTGGACGCCCGACCATCACACCAACATACGGCGCTTATCCAAACTGTTGCCACAAATTCAGAAGTACACAACTGTCCAGGATGACTTTGTGGCAAGAACCACATACGGTCCGGGACACACACACTTCTTGCTATGCGGTGCATGTTGACCGGACGTCTCTGTATGCCGAGTGTTACAATTTCCCTTCACTGGAACTAAACCGGTTCCTGCATGACAGTTCCTGTGCACAAAGCGAGATCCATGAACACATGGTTGGAGAAGATTGGAGTGGAAGACCTCGGGTGTCCTGAGCAGACCCGGGACCTCAACCCCACTGAGCACCTTTGGGATGTTCTCATGATCTTGTGTCCTGTTTGAGCGAGGTTAACAGGAACAGGCAGCCAAGAATTCTGGTATCGTTTAAGTCGTAGATCCTGTGCTAAGACCCTGCAGAGGCTAACTGCTAACATTACGGTTGACTCCATGTGGAGAACAGAAATGAAAACCCCACTTTACGTCTTCATCACAGAAGTGTCCTCACCTGTGCCGTTCTGGTACACCTCCACCGGCCGGTTGTACATCTCCGCCATGGCCTGCATCTCGATGTGGTTCCCGTGACAGTTGTTTTTTCTTTTCCTGTTGATGTATGTGGTGAAGTCTTCCGTCACGTAGTTTGAGAAGTAGTCTGCGTTCTTCATCTGCGGATTAAAAAGAAATTTGGGGGGGGGGAAAAAAAAATTCATCAATTTTGTAATTTGCATCGTGGGTCCAACGGTTGACAAGAAGACGGCAAGGGAAAAAAAAAAACGAAACGTAAACAAAAACCAAAAACTCCTCACCAAGTAGTCCATGCAGTGTTTGCGAACGACTTCGTGCATATCTTGGTCTCCGTAAACTTGATCAGCTGTGAAGAAACATGTACAACAATGACGTTCAGTAGAAATTCCAACTACAGCTGGGAAAATGCATGAGGAGCGTTAAGCACATGGGAATTTTCATCAATCTGGCAATGCTAAGGGTTCTTTGCTGCATGCCTTAAAGAGCTAATGAAACGTACGAACTGAACCGATTCTGTACGTCAGCGGTTTTATTTTGAAACAGGAAGCCAAGGACGGGGCAAGTGGAAAGGCGTAACTGGAATACCCAAAACTTTTGGACTAGGCTGCATTACTTGTACGGTAGCGCTAAATTAAGTGATGTTTTGGAATCGTACAACAGCACGAACGTGAAGAGATCTGGCTCCTGTTGCCGCAGCCATCCCTACCCCCGATATCCCCAATCAAGCTTTATATTCAATAGCATGTCTCGGAGCACGACCTGCGATGGTTGTACCGATTGTTTTGCGCCAAGATGAAGATTTGAGAGGGGGCGGAAATGCAGATACAAACGCCCACCTCCTTTTCATGATAAGGTGCAGGAAGCGATAACCACAACTACACAAACACCCCAGGTTTGAGGCCAACCTGCTGCTACTGTAGAGCGATTTGCCCCGACCGGTCTGTTCACAGGGAGGGGAAAAACATCTTCTGGGGGCATTTGACTGGGCACATATTTCAAACCCATCATTTCTCTTTATTAGCGAGAGCTCCAACTCCACGCCCAACATGTTCACAAGGCCAAGTAATAAACCAAAGAAACTTCAATTTTTTTTTTTTTTAAGAAGGTAGGTTTTTGTAGGTAAAGAAGAACAAAAGTAAGATGAGAAGGGGAAGAAAAAAAAAAGAAAAAAAAAAAGGGAACAATGCAATCAATCTCTCAAAGCAGAATAATGCTAACAGTCATTTATATCGACACCTTTATTTATCATCATCTCTTGCACCAATGCATGGCTGCGCAACTCGATACACGGGTGTCAGATCGGTGGGCTTTATCTCCGCGCATCTCATTCGAGCATGAGTAAAAGCAGAAGCAAACTGAGGCGCAGAAGTAAACAAACAGGCACGAAGGTTCCTCACTGAAGCCGCGCCTCTTCCTCCCCGATGCGGCCATATGCAAATGACTCGGGGATCATTCCGGCAAGTCACATGACCCCCGACCGCAGACATTCTCAGAATCTCTTAGTCAATTTCCTCTTTCGCGGTATCAGCCTACTTTTGTTGTGACACACTGGGGCAGCGGATGCTGCGCTCGACTCCACCTCCAAAAAAAGGCTCACGAAAATAAATAGCGCATTTTCAGTTCACATCAGCGCCTGACGTGTGTGTGTGTGGGGTTTCCAAGTTAATTGTGGGGGGGGGATCTGATTTTCACGCATTCTTGAATGATGCTTGGGGTTTTTTGGTTTTTTTTGGACTATTCTGCTATTTTTAGTCATTCCAGTCAATTACTGGCGAGGTTTATAAATACGGAGCCGTCACGCACGTGCACAATGCAAATCGACGGACGTGCGATTTTAACGCTTTCTGTAAAAACGCACACGCATTTTATACATATAGTACTTGAAGTTAAAATTATTATTATTATTATTATTTTTTTTTGCAATAACACCGTTTCATTCTACAAAAAAATGAAGAACGTCCTCCGGAATTATTGGCGCCCACCATTGTTTCCTAAATTTAGCAGACCTATTGCACTAATTCACATCTTTGGTTTAGCAAAAATAATCCTCATTTGGATTTACTGTGAAAGAAAAAGCGCATTCTCTCTCAAAAATGTGTCTGCCTTTTTGTTTAAATGGCCGATGAATATTTAATTAATATTTTATATATATATATATTTTTTTTTTCTTTTCTTGATTTGCTCTCAACAGGAACTCTCTTCTTGAATTCCAGGACAGGGTGAAAATACACAATCAATCACGGACTATTAGGAACACCTGCACACCTGTAACTGCTGATCTCCTGACAAGTCTCATGGAACGGTGAAAAAACCCCAAAAACCTTCAACGAGCATCAGTTCTGTTGGACGAAATGATGAGATCAGATAAGAGACGTTTGGTTGGAGGTGACAGGAAGCCGATGCCAACTCGAATAAGCGCTCTTTACAGCCGTGCTGAGCAGAAAAGCATCTCGCTGCATCCGACACGGGAGCAGGAGATGCATCAGGTTCCACGCCAAGAACAGGAATCTGACGCTACGGCGGGCACAGGAGCTCCCGGACTGGAGGAAGACCAGGCGAGTTCTCCGTTAAACGTCGCGTGCGTCACACAACGACGTATTGTGCATGAAAAGTTCCTCAAACCTCCATGGAAACGCCCATTGTACCGCAAAACCGCCGCTAGTTTTTATTCTGCCCCCGACATGAATGGAGGCGATGTTCTGAGGACGGAACCAAAAAGATGTATAAAAGTCTCATTCCTCTGTTCGAACACAACTTTCCGACAAATACAAAAGAAAACCAGAACACAAAGGCGGTCTCTCTCTCTCTCTCTCTATCGAGCTTGGCCAAGCTTCGGTGTAAGCACAGAGACATCAGAAGGAGGAAACAAAACACTCGGTTCTCTATTTAAAAGTTCAGAATAAATGAACGAAGACTTGCACTGGTCACGCAGTGGAAACAATGGACTTTTACAGTGTTACGGTGGAGGGAAAAAAACTAAACCATGGTTCTTTTTATTTTCACATCGAACCACGTCTTCGAGTCACAGAAACCCAGGATAGTCAGAGCTATTACGATAAAGCTACGCTAATGTCACGGTCAAGACGACGACAACCAGTCAGCACACAGAACTGTGCGGTACATCACAGTATAACGGAGTGTAAGCGACGAATAAAAGCTTCAGAGCGTGCTCTTGAAGAAAAGTCATCAACGCCGAATGCAGTCACTCGTCACCCGGAAGTGGATTATTTAGCACGGAGAGACGCGCTTTACCGCTCTTACACCGCAGCAGTTTATTAAGGAACGAGCTTTTGCGCGCTTTATCCATTTATAGCTAGTCTTAACGTTAAACGGCCGCAAAACAGGTTTCATTGCTTATGTCACGGCAGCTCTTCGTTTCGCTCTCAAAAGGTGATAAGACAAAAAACAAAAGTGTTACGCTAGAGAGAACGGACGGAACGAGGAGACGTTTGTTTAGCATTTTTGGGACAATTAGTTTACAAAACCAAAAACAAAAACGAGCACTAACAAAGGAATCGGTGCTGAAACTACAGCCGGTGTTCAAACTCCAACACCATGTGACCGCACGTGATTAACGTTTAACTAATATAAATGTCTGCTCGAAGACAACTTCAGCAAATTTCTGAACACATGCTGATCTGGTTTCAAGCACGTCGGGGCAGAAAACCCGCCTGCGAAGTGACGGGGTACGACGACGCAAGAAATGAAACCCTGGGCATTAAAGAGAGCACACGGTGCGCAGGTAGAGGCGTCAGCGCCGTGACGTAGAGCGGTGTGGAATTTCTGACTTCTTTCACTTCCCAGTCTGGAGCTGGGTATTTACACCGCCCCGCCCGCGGTTTCCATTCACAACGCTGAGGTGCGAGTGGATGGTTTGATCAGTCGAGCTCGAGCGGAGTTATCTGGTTAAGGCAGGGGCACCCCCCGTCCCTCCCCTCCCTGCACAGCGGGGCATTTACATGAATCTGACTCATCTGTGATCATAAACACCTGCCTTTGTTCTTTCCCAATTTCGACCTCAATTTGAATGGCAAATCGCGACGCCCAGAGTCTCATGAGGTTTAGAGACACCGCGTGGTGCCTGAGGCTTCGCTCGTTGGGGGAACCGCGGCAGGAGCTCGAACAAAATCTGCCGTTTTTAAACACCAAGACTTCAGACGGGGAAAGAATCAGTGAAACGGGAAGAGAATCCACATGCTGTTCGCTAGCACGTAGCAAACATTTCGTGGGTGTGTGTGCGCGCGCGCGCAAGTGTGTGGGTGAAGGCGTCCTCATGAAGTGGGTCTTACTACATAGATTAAAGATGGCATCACTTTAAATACTCTGCAGCTCTTGCTAAGGCCGAGATGCTAATTCCCAGTTTGGTGCACTCATTTCTAACTAGCACGTCAACAATGTCCAAGATTTTCTGAGCTGACTTTTATCAGTTATAAATTTCTCCACCCATAATATCGTTCGACTACTTGTGGATTCAGATCAGCCTAAACAGCGCGATGCGGCGGCGCTTTAGTCCTTCTCTCATCTCCTCTTCTGTAACTCCTGTGCAAACGCTTCAACACCATCGCCCATCACCTCACAGATCACTAACCCTGCTCTGACTCGGCCCAGCACCGCACTCGGCATAGCCGCACTGCATTCTGGGACGCAGTGTTTGCCCCACCATCTGCTTGAGATTACTCATACGCATGACGTCGAGCTTTTTCAGGAGCTCTCAGTGAACCGTTTTCTCCCGTCCTGACAACCTGGGTAAACCTGCTAGCATGCACAGGAACCTCTTGCTTCTTGCACTACGCGCCAGAAACAACTCCGGTGACCTTTTACTAACGCCGGTGACCGATGATGAGAAAGCTGAGCTAAAAGCGGAAGAAAAAGTGCTGTGTGACACGTCTACGCAGAAACGCTCACACAAGCAGATAGACTTCAGAAGAAAGAAAGCGAAGAGGCCAAGTCAGATTCAGCAGAAACAGGAACCACAAGCTTGCCTTCATTGATGAGGGCCAGAGATAGCATCGTGCTGCTAACCACCGAGCGCCCTTCTAAGAAAGGGGCGGGCTCTGGCTCAGGGCTCCGGTGTAGAGCGCTGGGCTGTGTCACGCGGGCCCGCCCCTTTCAGACCTGCGCGTCTACGATAAGCTTTATCCCTTCAGAACACGCGCCCCTGGCCGCGTCACGCCACAGCAAACGTCTGTTCTTCACGAGCTGATAGCTGTACACCCCATGTGACATTCAAATGCTCGCTCAGGTGTATGAAAAAAATAAGGTCACGCTGAGATACTACAGAAAAGAGATAAGAATTCGAAGAAGTCTTCGCCAGGCGGGATTAGCAGAAATCACTTTACACACGCGGTACATTTTCAGTAACTAATGACGTTCATCATTTACAGAGAACTCCATTAGAGTTACACTACAGTCGCTTACAAACGCCGCATCTCTGATCAGTTTTATACCACGATGCTCTTAAATTCTCAGATATGAGGTGTTAATTAACGTCTGTAACAGCAGCTCCGACTGAAATCGCAGGTTTATTAGTAATAAAGCGCTGTTATAACAGCGGAGCGTCGCTATAGTAACGACTCATTCACAGAGGAGCTGAACGGCGGGAAAACAAGCACGAGTCTGTTCAGACGTTTTCTGTAAGGACATATACAAAGCTGGAACGTTACGTTTTCCGACATGAGAAAATCTTCCGGGTGGAAGGGGTTGTGCTGTTTGTGTTTTCTTCCACGATTTCAAAAGAGAGAGAGAGAGAGAGAGAGAGAGAGAGAGACAGGAACGACTTGCGTCATAGTCGTTCCAGGACATTAAACGGAACTATAAATGGATGAATGTGTAATGTGTGATCAAATTAAACAGTTGGTAAATGTGGTGTAAAAGAATTCAAATAGAAACGTACATAAATGGTACAAAAGAAGAAAAAAAACCAATATAAACAAACAATTAGTAAATAAACGGACAAGCCGAACGGAAAACAAAAACAGATAAAACAATGAGTCATGAAGTAGAAAGATAAACAAAAACGTAGAAAAGAGAAATGAAAAAACAAATTAAAAGCAAAAAACAGAAATATAAAGGGAAAAAAAATATAGAAAAACCAAGTGGAAATAAATAAATGGACACAAATAAAAGAAAAAACAAAACAGAGAAAATGAACCAAGTTGAAGGGAAACCGCAAGAAATTCACAAAGACGACGACAAATTAAAAAGAAGAAGAAACAAGAGACGGAATGTGAAGAAAACAAAACAAACAAGAAAAAGACTTGAAAAAAATAAATTAAAAACAACAACAAAAAAAGACAAAGTTTAAAAAAATAATAAATAAATAAAAAAAACCAAAAAAAAAAAACCCACCACCACAATAAATATATATTTTTTATTAATTTCAAAAAAAGAAGAAAAAACCACCACCACAATAAATATATATTTTTAATTAATTAAAAAAAATTATAATAATAATAATAAAAAAAAAAAAAAAAAAAAAAAAAAAGACAATCAGTTTCAGAGTGTTGATTATTTTCCCTCAACTGCACGCTGCCACTGTGTTTTATTCTTTACACAAACAATCATTTGAAACAGCACCAACACGCTGTAATGCCTTTAAACAGCCGCGGACGTGTTCCCTCTGGCCGGAAACCCCACAATCCTGGATTTTGAATTTCAGTCCGGTGTAAACAGTTTACACCACTTTAGCTGTTTTGTTCGCAAACTCGTCCAATACGGGAACAATTTTACAGAAAACCAAAACAACTTTTCTCTGACCAGATATTTCTTTCGGCGGTTTGGAACAGTTAGGTTTGATCGTCGTGTCCGGTTGCGGTTTAAAGAATAAGGCGCTACATCATACACACAGGACTCGCGGGACCGATCGCGCGCTGCAGTTAACCACATCAGCAGCTCTCACGCTGCAGGACTTGTGCAAGACTGGACTCGGAGTGTTACATCATTGTGGGAGCTTTCTTGCCATGTGTTTCAGTTCAGCTCTTCAGGTCAGAGGTCACTCTGTCTCACACACACACGGTCAGGTCCCAACGACCTCCAGGAGCGCCTGAGCGGACTTTACCTCCTCAGACTGGACAGAGCAGGAGGTAAACACCACAAACTCCCCCAATACACACAGAACAAAAGCCGATCAATTCCTTACATGGGCCGTCTCGCTGGAGCGAGCGATCACATGCTACACCTATAAATGGACATTTTTCTCTTCACACTTCAAAAATAAAATAGAAGGAATAAATCGGAGAGATCGTTTCTCTCTGGGAGCGGTGTCTAAAACAGCTCTTTTTTTTTCCTTTTTTTTTTTTTTTATAAAAGAAAGAAGCTCCGTTAGCAAGAGGAAAGAAGTAAAGTTAAAGGGGCTGAAAATACGCGAAGAGAAAGCAGTCAAAGAAAATCAAGGAGAAAAGAAATGTGGGGCAAAAACCAATCAAGAAAATCAACACATGTACAAATAAATGGACAAACAGCACCGGAAAAAAATAAAAATCCCAGAAAGTAAAGTTAATATGAAAGCAGAAATACAAAGAGAAGACAGGACCCCAAAGCGAACAAACTCGAATAAAGACAAAGAGAGAGAAAAAGGGCCGACATGTAAGGAATTAAAGGGGAAAAGAATGGAAAAAGAAAAATTCCAAGAACATGAAGAAAAAATTAAAGGACTAAAGCTGAAATTATGAAAGCAATAAATAAAAAAAAGTCATAATTTATGAATAAAAAAATAGAAATAAAGCAAAAAAATAAATAAATAAAGAAAGAAAAGAGAGAAGGAAAATGAATAATGAATATAAAATAACCGGCATGTTCTCAGTGTTATAAAGGGGAATCGTGGTGCGCTGCTGATGTGATGTAAGAGTGAGGCCGAGGTCTCTGATCTCTCGGCGTCCACGTGTCTGTAGACGGCGACACACGCCGTCTGGACGTGATGCCCAGTAAGTCGGGTCACCCTCTCCCTGGGGTTTTAATTTGCTGCGCTGCGGTTTCATTTGCTTTGGTTTTATTCCTCGTTATACGAGGTACGGAGGAACGAGCTACAAAAACGTCCCCTGTTCTGACTGCTGCTGAAAGAAGGAACGGGATTCAAGCTTCAGCTCCTTCTAACTGTACTTCCTCGTGCCGGATGGACCGTTTCCTCTTTACCCTCACCTTCAGCAATAAAGGATTCCTGTAAATCAGCACTGAAAAAGAAACGACGACGACTACTACGACTAATAATAATAATAAGACGACGACCCTCTTGGTGGCATGTTGCTAAACAGATCAGTCTTAATTGACCAAAGCCACTGTCTAGGAAAAAAGTCAAACCGTTATTTCATGCGTTCATCACGGTGCTGTCGCAACGACGAATAGAAAGAACGTGTGAAAGTTCAAGAGACCAGACTGAAGAGTGCAAAGGGAACAGACTTCTACATCACAACCTCCGTCTGCCGCGAAAAGGACACGGAAAACTCTAGAGTTTTTTTTGTTTTTTTTACATAACTTCCTCTATATTCTCTAAAGACTTCAATATTGTCAATGCCATAAACCACGGCATTACGGTCACCTTTGCTTCATGTAGCACCTGTAATATACACTCTACATACACACACACACACACACTCAACACGAGTACGTGCACACCGCTCGAAATTAATGAGTCCAGGTGTAAAAATGAGAGTTCTGTGCTTGTTCTCCCAACGGCCTTGTGGGTTTCCTCATGGTTCTCCGGTTTCCTCCGACCTCCCAAAAAACGTGTCGTTTGGTGGACTGGAGACTGCAAATCAGCCGTAGGTGTGAGTGTGAGGGACCGGCGTCCCAGCAGGGTGTATTCCCGCCTCCCGTCCGGCATTCCTGGGATAGACCCCAGAGCCACCATGACCCGGAGCAGGATAAAGCGCTTCCTGAACATGCAGGAATGATCAAATGACTGTTTGATCCAGCGCAACAAAGAGCTGACCGGACGCTAAAAAATGTCAACCCTTGCTCCTTTTTGCGTCACATGAACAGCATTCATTATATAAATATTTACAGCGACACTTAGCGTGCGTTAGTAAAAATGAAATGCTGCGAGGTGACGAGCAAGAACGTTTTCTGATTGGTTCGCGTGTCCGAACGTCTCATTTCCGACCTTGTTTGCAGTCAAATGGGCGGTTTTGCATACATACTGTAGCAAGCACTTCAGTTTGTGTAGCCGCACGGCACCGGCATGGCGCTTCCAGGGAAACCATGGCAACCAGAAAGGCTGACTAGACATTAAGTGAAATGAAGTAAATCAAGAATGCTATATAACTCTATACGCAGCGTGAGGGGAAAAACGTCCCGTGTTCTTGCTGCGCACGCTCTCGTCACGTTATTGATGGGACGTCTGCGTCATGACGACTTGACGATTACCTAACAAGAGCAACCAAGTGCGTCAGAGCGAAGAACACCGTCGAGATTAACCTGCAGTCGCGCGGCCACAAATTCCACCCCTATCTCATACACGGCACAAAGTGTATTTCACTCATCACACAAGTGAGGCTGTTATCTCACACACACACACACACACACACACACACACACACACACACACACACACACACACACACACACACACACAC
>JAQQZR010000039.1:3568487-3585200 GCA_030068235.1 Notoglanidium macrostoma | reverse complement strand
TTTACTATTTACTGTTGCTCTCAAATGCATTAAGAAGGAAAGAAATTCCACTAATAACCTTTTATGTCAACAAGTTCAAATAAGTAAAGAGAAACAACAGTCCATCATTATCCAGCCTCTTTTAAAGTCATAAAAATAAAGAAAAACATTGCATTAGAAGGCGTGTCCAAACGTTTAACTGGTAGTGTACATCTAGATCACTGTCATTTTGTGTCGTCTGTTCACTGGTGCATCAGTGTACACTAGGCTTACTTCACATAGTGTCATTTGATATCGCATTTTGGTATCTGAACAATTTTTTAATAAACACGGATACAAGAAATCAAGCACGGGATCTGATTAATATCCAACACCAGCATCAGTATTGATGCATCCTGAAGTTATTTGTGTTTCTATTTATCATTTAAGAGTTGCATGATCATCATGACTATGGGGAAGCCCTATTGTAATTCAGTCAGTATGTTTACATGAACAAAAAAATTCAAGTTTATTCAGAAAAAGACAATATTCCCACTAAGCTGTTTACATAACTAATGAAAATGAATATTCCAGTAATATTCCTGTTCACATTCAGCTGTTCATAATCTGCTTAATTTAATGTGGCTTGTGTACAACACACAGAGCTGACCGTGAGCAGGCAAGAGGCCGTGCGTCTCAAACTGCCGTAAAAACCCCAGTTCAGATGCATATTCCAAATACACTCCAAACAGTTATCCTAATAATATCGACACATCCCAAATATCTTAACCAGAGGCTAAATTCGGAATATCCATACAGAATATGCTGTTTAAACGACCCAAATCAAATTCCGAATATCGTATTTGTAATAATTGAGGAATATCTGTGTGCCTGGAAACTTACTGACTGATCTGTTAACCTGAAATGAAAGAAAAGACTTTTAAAAGGGCAATAAAACCATTTTGTTCCTAAAGAAATGTTTCTGATAATTTATCTATTTTTTGCGCAACTAATAAAAACTATTCAACAGAAAAAACACACTTCCAACCAAGCCTGTCTATAAGCTCCAAGCCCCCTGGAGTCATGCTCGGATGCAGCATCGCAATGCCCGACAGCCTAATGCTGAATGACAGACGGATCCTAATCCCCGTGACCCAGTCCCACATTAACAACGGAGCCCTGAGCTCAACGCTAGCACGTCTGTGTAATTCCTGTACTCTCCTTTTCCCTTGAAGCCTTCGTATGGGGATATTTCTGTAATAGCAGGCAATACTCAAGACTGGTCCTGACTCTGCGTTTATATCCTCATTATTACAGCTGCGATATTTAACCATTCTGCCAGCACTGACTCAGATCCAAATGATTCACACCGAGCACATGGTTTTCATACGCAGACGAGCGATTTTATTAAAACACAAGCGCACAAAACAAACAACGGGAAGGAGCAGAGGGTGAAAATGCATAATTAGGTACAGAGCGGAAGGAATAAAAACAAAAACAGTGAAAGATTATAGGAAAAAAAAAAAAAAAAACATGACAACAAGGCAACTCCTGTGTTCAATGTAGTCTCAGATTCCTGTTCCACTCCACAGGTGTGGCAAAGTTCTGAGATGCTTTTCAGCTCATCATGAGTGTAAAGTGTGCTTATTTGTCTAACCACAGCGTTCCTGTCAGCTAAAAAACAGTCTGGTCATTCTCTTCTGACCCCAACCAGGCGTTTCCACCCATAGCCCTGACACCAAGTGGATGTTTTTTGTTTTTTTTGCACCAATCTGTACTTATACTTTGTATAAAAACCCCAGGAGATCATCAGCTTCAACCCATCTGCCACCAACAACGACACTAAGAACATACATTTTCCATATTCCTTTGTTTGATTATATGAACGTTAACTAAAGCCCTCGACCTGCATCTGCATGATTTCATGCATTGCTGCGCTGCCACGTGATTGGCTGATTTGAAATGCATTTTTATTTAGAAAAAAATCTCACCCCAGGCATTAGTATCTAATATTCACAGCAATTCCCATTTCAGCAGAACAGGAACAACATTTCCAGAAATTTTCCTCAGAGTCTGCAGTGGGTTCATTTTCCTAATGTTTAGAGCATCGTACTGTATATGTTGGGTCCTATCATCATTATCGTAAAGCTCTGGGTAATAATCATCAGTACAAACAGGTCATGACGTTGGGATATAAAGAGGTTGCTATCAAATGACTTTATACTCTAATGACAATGTCACGTTTCCATGATTTGGCCACAAATGGCCAAAACGGACAATAAAACATAGATTCTGTACATGTGTGTGTGTGTGTGTGTGTGTGTTGGTGCACTGTGCTCTGCCTCTGTGCTTAATGACAAAGCTATTGAACAAAAGTGAGGCAGAGAAGCTCTTCCTTGCGTTAAGTGCTGATCAGCGAGGCAGATCTCGGTCAGCCCACTCCTTAATAAAAAGTTGCAGCAGTCAGTCCAGAGAGCAGACAAAGTGCTCTGTAGAGCTCGGAGTTTAATTTACGGGAGATTATCGAGCCAGATGTTCACAAGTCCAGCACAATATAAAGGTTCGTTTCATCATTCAGTAAAAATAACCAGGTTTATGTGGAATTATCATGTATTTTTTTTTCTCAAATACAATTTGAAATCTTTTTTTTTTTTTTCAAAAATGCTACGGCGGCTAAAACATTGTTTTTTTTCTCAGAATTACCCTCGTTAGTCTGGACTAGGTCGTAGGCTACAACTTTGAATAAAAAACTTAAACAAACATGGTTGATTCAGTAGATCTCTCAAACTAATCGTTTTCCCTGAAATAAACCAAACCCTTGCATTTTTTTATTTTTAATACTGATTTCTTTTTTTCTTCTCTAAAGCTGTGATTTCTTTCTCTACCTTGACAGACAGGATGTTACAGTATCAGGTGCAATTTCTTGCAATAGTCATGTGACATGACACACACACACACACACACACACACACACTAAACTGCATAGAAATCTCATTTCCTGGTCTTACTGTCCTCATTTTTTTACTTGTAATATAGATAACATGAAGAATTCTTCATTTCTCTTCCATGACTCTGCGTACATTTTAGCAGTTCAAATACATTTCTTTGTGCTGTATGAGCGGTATCAAGCGTAATACAGCTTTACAGTTCCAGTGTCCAAATAACCTCCAGTATATCCAGTATATTACCCAACCTGTCACTGATTGCTCAGTCGCAGAGCTGAAGAATACTGGCATGTACTGAGCTCTTTTAAAATGGCTGCATGTTTAAATGTATCCGTCCTCCATGTTTTTCTTTCGTTAGCAACAAGCTAACGGTAAGAAGCGCTGCTTTGTTTACTTTTGAATCTATGAGCAGCCATCCATGACGATTTGATGTCACTTGCTGAACTCGGAGGAACCCAGTGTCGAGGAGAGGAATTCCAAGTTGAAGGAGCGTTTTCTTTGTCTTTTCCTGGTCAGGAATTACAGGTCACGGCATCTAATTGAATGCAACCCAAAGTGGGCGTGGCATGACCAACACAGGGCATTTTTTTACATTTTATTATTAAACAGTAACCCCGCCTCTATGCTCTTGGAAACACTGGGGGAAAAAAACCCAGGTAAGAATTCCAGCATTGTCTGTAATTTCCTCAACCTCAGCTACATCACTCAAGTCCATAATGTGTTTTGGAATCCCGCTCACGCAGTCAGTATTTGCGTTTGGACCTGCCTACGATGAACAAATTCCGTTGGCTGTATTTCCCGAAATGTAAACAAACTCATTTATACCAGCTTGCCAGTTATAAATGAAGCATGTCTTAGTTTCTCCCTCAAACTTGCGCCCAAATAAAAACCTCCCACTCAGCGAATTTTTTGCTGGATCTTGCAGGATCTCAGTCCCAATGCACAACTCTCGCCTCAACCAGAGATACCTTTCTCAGTGGCAAGATTTCTTCCAAAGAAATCTGTATTTGTGTCCGATTTATTTAGTTACATCCCTAACAGAAACCCTAAACCGAAAATATATTGCTGATACCGTCTACCGGATTATACGCAATAGAAACACGCCGCTGTTGCTCTACATAATATAATTGATTTACGAGGAGTTTCGTGCTGAACAACAATCCTGAACAACCTCGTGTTAATGCCTCGTGCTCTCATTCTGCTCTGAAGCGCTGAGAAAGGCAATCAGCTTCACAGCAGAATCAATGAGTGTGTTTACATGCGCACTTACAAACAATGCCACCGTTATCGGATTTCTGCAGTTACCAGATTAACGCCAGTAAGACGTCGGCTTATTGTTCAGTTCTTCATATTATTGAGTGGCGTCTGAATTACTACAGTGGAACGAGTTAAAAACCCAACGGCTCCTGGGAGTCTAAAGGGTTAAAGTGGGAATGTAAATCATATACTTTGTTATTTTAGATCAGATTGAAGCTCTTATTGGATTTCAAGAAAGACAATCCAGGATTTAAGCCCAGTTACCGAGTTATTTAGTGCACGTATGACGTTAATCTGATATCTGTTGTTATTTTTACATCTGTTGCTGTGCACAAACATAACCAGCCCCCAGACACAGTGAAAGACAACAGAGCAGCAGATTTTTTCTTCCTGAAGCAAAGCTTCAGATAAACTTGCTATTTTTTGAAGATTGGAGGAGGAAAAAAACGTCGCCGTAAGTTAGAATTTTCCGTCACATCCTTGCGTTTCAGTGGATTGCATTGCAAAGTTGCAACTCGAGCGCTATAATAAGCTTGCCTTTAATTTTGGAAAAAAATGTCATTACTGAGTGACTGATGTAGATTTGCTGCACAGTGAGAATGGCTGTGTTGCTCTTCTTTTTCTTCTCCTGACGCTTTTCAAGAATGAATTCAGACCGAAATTCGTAACTTATAGACTGTTTAAATTACATTTCATATAAATTTACAGTTGTTTTAATATGTAAGTTTAAAGTTAAAAATTTTCCCATTAAAGATGCTGAATGAAGGAGACTCATTTTGAATTCCAACTGCCACCTGGTGACATCACATCTGGGCTTCACATCTGACCAATCAACAGCTTAGTTTTAAACACACACTCACACACTCACACACTCACACACACACACACACACACACACACACACACACACACACACACACACACTCACACACAAGGTAAAGGTGCACACTGTAGGGTCGCCTCAATTATTTAACCTAACTTAATTATTAACCTCTTTATCAGTTACTCTGCTTGCTTGCTTTCTTTCCTTCTTTCTCGTCATTTCATTTACATTTTGTTGTTCTTTCATTCATCTTTCTCTTCCTGTATTTCTTACTCAATGTCACTTTTTTTCTCTCTTTCCATTATCTCTTTCTGCTTTTCTAACATTCTTTCTTTCTTTCTTTCTTTCTTTCTTTCTTTCTTTCTTTCTTTCTTTCTATTACATTACTGATTTTATTGCAATTTCCTTATTTTTCTACCCATCTCTTTCTTCCTGTATTTCTTCCTCATTGCCCTTTTTTCTCTCTATCCCTTTTTTCTTCTGCCTTTCTCACTTTTTCTTTCTGTCTTTCCTTCTTTCTCTTTTGCCTGCCCATCATATGATCTCACAATTTCTTGTTTCATGTTCTTTGCTCTTTTTTTTCTCTCTTTCCTTCCCTCCCTCAGCCTTTCTTCCCTTTTTTCTGCTTTTCATTTGTCGTCTCTTTCTTTTCACCCCACCCTTTCTTTCCTTCTTTCTTTTCCTGTCTGCCTGGTTATGTAACTATCTATTTCCTCCATTCCTTCCCATCAGCTTTCCTTTTTCTCTCTCGCTCTTCCTCGTTACTTCTTTCTTTCTACTTATTCCACATAATCTCTTTCTCTTCACCCTTTCTTCCTTCCTTTTTCCTTTCTAGTCTTTCATCTTTCTTCCCATGTCATGTCATTTCCTTTCTTGAGTCCCCCCCATCCTTTCATTCTCAGGAAATGTGAATTTCGTCTATTATCAGACGCATTATTCAGTGTCTCACTGCTCCAAATTAACAGCGAAAGTGTACTCGCGCAACCTGGTAAATTAAAAGTCAATTCGACAGCCGTGAGTCTGAGAACGCATTGCCGTATCACAGCTGGGGTGTAAAACCTGAGGATGATTATGGTAGCGTGTTTGGGTTTGTGTAGCGATCACTAGACCAGGGCTGTGCTTTCTGAACACACTCTTTCCTTCTCATCTGCTATGCTCCGACACAGCCTCTCTCTCATATTTGCAAATGCATTGGAGGTGATGAAAAATGTATGCGCAACTTATTAATAATTGAGTCAGGTCTACAGTCGGGTCTTTCATTTTCAGTTTTTTTTGGGTGGCAGATGAATGAGGAGGATGGAGCAGCTGTTAATTGGTGCAGAGAGCTAAATCCGGAGTGTCATACTCTGTCAACACCTCGACAACATCCTCCACACCCCTGACCCACCCTTTTTCACACTTTCACACACGACGACTGACAAGTTTTCTCCATCCCTTCTCTTCTGAAGGCTGTATCTCTTCTCATTCAACATGGTACACAGTTCAACTGATTCATTTCTATCTGCCTTTATCTGGACTTTACCCCGAGAACGACTTCATTTCTCTCAGATTTCTTCCAAAACTAATACACGCAATCTCACTCTCTTACATCTTTTCTCTTCCAGCTGAAGTGAACCAATGAGATTTCACTTAATTCAATTCCAAACCGAGACCGAACGCATGCCGGAGGTGATTATGAGACAGAAACGCTTTGGGCAATGTTCTCCTCTTCTGATATCCATCAGCTGTTTTTTTGGCGTGAGCGCGACTCCAGCTCAAGCACTTAAAAAGATTTTTTTTCCCCATTTATTTCTGAGCCACAGATATTTTGAGTACATATTATATTTTGTTAAACGTTAAAAAAATGAGCAAAAAAATTGTTTTTTTGAGAGACAAACCCGAAGCTGGAAGAATACCCTAACTCTAGACACAGCATATCTCTGTGAATGAGTTAACAAAAAGCATCTAACAACCAGGTATCTTAATAGCAGCTCAAAATGAGGTTTAGCACCATCCACTACTGCAAAATGCACTCCTGATAAACGCTGCACTCTTTTTCCCTTTATCTCGGTTTCTCACTCCAGTTTTCTCCTTTGCGCTTTTCCAATCGTCCTGTGTATCGTCCGAGCCCTGTGGAAGTAGAAAATTATTTCTGATTTATCTGATAGAGATAGAGAAAGTGCGTGAAGAGATAGAAATGTGGAAGAAAGAGAGATAAGGCAACCTGGTGAAGGAGAGGAGGCAGAGATATGCAGGAGATGGAAGTAAAAAGCTTGTCTCTGGGGAGATGAGTCGTGTTCAAGGACACAACTGGAGCTCTGTCATGATTGCAGAGATATAAAGGCGGCTGCTCCTTCTTTTTTTTTGTCGCTCTCTCTCACTCCCCCTCTCTCTCTCTCTCTCTCTCCACCCACAGCAGCACTTGAATTGAACACTGGACTCTCTGATGTTCATTTAGCCCATCCTCTCCAATCGAGCCTCTCCGTAATGAAGCTCTTCAGCGTATTACTGCGCGTACTGACAACATCCTCCACGCCACTCAAACCAAGCGTGAAGCAGCCGGACGTCTAAGTAACTCACTCGAGGTAGGTCATTTCACACCGAATCATCACGGACGTTACACAAGGCTCTTAGCAACCGAACGGCATTAGTAAGTCAATATTGGCCTGTGCCCTTCATAAACACGTCCACTGGGGAATTAATGCAGTTTACAGAGTGAGTTACTTCTATCTCTGTGCGACACTGCACAGAGTTTCAAAAGAGGCCTGCGGATCTGTGTGTGAGTGTGTGTGTGTGTGTGTGTGTGTGTGTGTGTGAATGTGGGTGGGTATGTTCAAAAGTTTCACTACTTGAGACGAATAAATAAGTGGCAGTCCTGACACCAGGAATTCTAAACAAGGTGATATCACAACTACAGCATCGTGGTCCCATGGTTAGTCACGGTGTACGATCAGAGAGTTACCTCACGGCTGACTTTTTCAAACAACCAATTAAAATGCATTTCTGTTTAGTACCATCTACCCAAAAATGTAGGTAGGATTTCACAACCTCCTCCCTCTGGACTCGCCCTAATATCACGTCAGCAGCCTCGGTTTCTCTGCACAGGGGATACGACGGCACTGAAATGCGTAATGCGTAACCCTTTACTGCCGTAAACACGATTCGTTGCTACCTCTGGTGCCAGGGTGCCGTTCCTGGCATGTTCATAACTTTATAATAAACAACTATTATCAAATGCCTGAAAAACATGACATTGCTGAGAGCACTAAAACAAACAGCTGTCCAGTTTTAGCTAAGTAACCCTGCACTCGCGTTCAGCCTGTAACAACAACATGATGAACACTGACAGTATAAGAGATTTCTTTCGCTTATACATCTGTTCCATGCAGACGTGCCACCAGTTTCCAGGCCCCTTTCTTCTATTCACCTCTTCTCCTGGTGATGTAACACCTCCACTGTTTCTCCACCCACCGTTACCTGAATGACACCCAAATCACCCTCTCCAGGCTGATACATGATGACACGATATCATCATGTCTGCCAGAAATCTCATTATGGACAACAGCATGCAACCTAAATCCAAATCGCAGAAAGACTGAGCTGCTTTATATTGCTGGGACTGCATGACCACGCCTTGATCTCCATGCTCAAACTCATTGATCAGGCCTTCAGATAGTTGTTTGATGGTCAGTTATTTTTCTGTGAACACCTTGCACATTGTAATTGGTTCCTGTACAACATCTGGAGGATTCTACCATGGATTTCACTCCATAGAGACCCTTCAAGCGACTGATCAGTCTGTCATCATCTCGAGACTTGACTGCAGTCAGAATAATCAATCAAGTTATGCCACTGCTGATTTCCCTCCACTGGTTTCCTGTAGCTGGCCACAATCGTTTTAAACCGCTGATGCTTACCTACAAAGAGAAAAATATACTAGCCCCCCATATCTAATGGTAATGGTCAACTTCTGTTCAACACACAAGTATGGCTCGGCTTGACTGAACCCCCTTCAAAGCACAAGGAAGACGGTTCTCATGGTTCCCAGGTGGTTCCCCTTGCTGTCTTAAATTTTGAGACTCGCTCACTTAAACTTGCTCACTTAAGGCAAGCACTTGTTGGTATCGTAGACTGAGGCTCCTTGGCAAACTTACTAGGTGAACAAACCGTAAATTCATTATCTAACTCAAATATATTGTCAGTCCTACATTGGTCAGGAAATCTTAACAGCCAGACTAATAAAGCGTAGCTAATATTAAACCCATCGGGTTTCTGTTTTTGAACAGGTCATCTTTTATCCAGCCATCCATTTATGATCTATACTACTTATCCGTTAAGGGTCACAGGGAAGCTGGAACCAATTCCTGCTGACTTCAGGTGAGAGGCGGGGTACATCCTGGACAGGTTTCCAATCTATCACAGGGCTAACACGGAGACAAACAACCGTTCACATTCACACCTACAGGCGATTTAGAGTAGCCAATTGACCTAATCTGATGTCTTTGGGCTGTAGGAGGAAACCATGAGAAACCCGGAAGAAACACATGTAGACATGGGATGAATATGCAAACTCGACACAGTAAGCCCCCAGCTGGCCAGCAGGTTCGAACCCAAAACCTTCTTACTGTGAGGCAACAGCAAGGAAACCATTTCACAGTCAGCCGATGCCTGTAGCGCAGCAGGTGGAGGGATTCAGAAAGAGAAGTGGCACAATGTCGAGAGGTGTCACACCGCAATGCTACATACCAGATATGTGACTAAATAAAAAAAAATCTGCTTACAGATCCACCCCCCCTTTTGCTGTGGGGAAATAACCGAGACTTTTCTCTGTTACTAAGCTAGCATTCTATATGAGCAGCAAAGGCAATCAAGAGCACTACACTACGCTTCCCGACTCTACCACGATACAAGGTACCAAACTATACTTTTTCTAATTGATAGTGTGGTGCTATTAAGGGTATTCTTAATTAGCTTTTACCTGAGAAAGTGATCCCTTTAATTAGCTAAATTAGTTGTCAATAAGGTCCAATTATATTATTATATAAAATATGTCCCCTTTACATTACCAACAAGGAAAAGTAAGACTTGTACCCTTATTACTCACAGCGTAGTGCTGGCATTACATCACAGCTGAGGCTATGTGTGGATCTGTGTGTGTAGGTGTAGTATTGTCTTGAAATATATATCAGCTACTTTATTATACAGCAGCCATACCTTGCCAAACCCAAGTCTCACAATATCCGTGTATGTACCCTCAACCTACTGCATTTGTGGTGTGTGTGTGTGTGTGTGTGTGTGCCCAAATCTGATTATTACTGAGGGACTTTGGTGCAGTTTCTCGCTCACTCATATTCCAACCACATTAAGTCTTGCAGTAATCCACCCTCATATTTATCATCTCTGCTGTAGCACTGTGGCCTGATTTCATTCACTGCAGGTTTGAGGTGTGCATGGATTTGTCAGAAACACAGATTACAAGCACACAAACATCAGAAAGCAGCATTTCAGCGTTGGAGTGACATGACAGGAGGAAACCACAGGAGAATTGAAAGGAATATGAAAATGCATCTCACACATACACACACACACAGAGTGCAGGTTGTCTATCCGAGGTATATATTGCACCTGAATTCTGATTAGTTAAAAATGTAGCCTAGTATTTCTAAGCATGTGAATATTAAAGATCATATCATATTATACCGGAAGAGGTGAAGCAAACATTAGGTGTTTATTCATAGGGAAAAAAAAAATCATGATTTCTTGTATACACTTACTACACAGAGTATAAAATAATGGTGGTGTAGGATCTAGAGTGCACTTTATACCTGTATCTGAGATTCTGTGGCCGGAAGTCTAAGCGAGCAAAATTGGCTGTGCTATCTGGATGGGAGGGGCATACGCGTTCTCCCTTGTCAATCACACTAACAAGCGTCTGTGAGCTCATGTATGTGGAAGAGGGCGGATGGCGTTTTCCTTTGGACGCGTCTCATTGCTGTGTGATGCAGCAGGAGGAGCAGTTTGAAGTTTCCCAGTTTGGAACATTAGCGTACTTCCGAGTACTTACATTCACACTCCCTTGCTTTTTCCGTGCTAAGTACGATCCTCCAATTTTTTTTTAATCTGGGTTCTCAAACTTGTTAGCCAGCACCAGCAAACACTGATTCCTCTTATTTCTTCTTCTTTGTCTTCCTTTCTTCTTCTTTGTCATCCTTATAAAAACACACAACGCAGAATGCTCTCTCTAGAGGTTTGTCCGTTCTGGGCTACTGTAGCGGTGCAACATGGCGGCTCCGTAGAGGTGGACCCGCTCCCTATGTAGATATAAAGGGCTCATTCTAAGCCTATGAAAACACAGTGATTCGTAGTTACAGGTAATTATACACTAATGAAAAAAATTTATGAATCATGTATACATATTATGGAATATATCGTCCATTTCTGCTTCAAAATCCTAAATAGTGGACCTTTAATGACATATGTAATCTAAACATCTGAATACATTCTACATACACATGTTCATTTAATATCTGATTGTTTTTAAACAAATCTGAAAAGATGATGTGGTTATATTCAGAGCCTTTTTTCCTTCAAGTGATACAAACAGAATTAGCCTGAAAGTTTAGACTTTACATAACAAAACTAAAATTACAACAATTTTCGTTATAGTTTGTGTATGTAGGAAAGCTCATAAATCAACAAAAAATTGTGCTCCAATGATTAGCCTTAGGTAAGAAAACCAGCGTTGTTTGCTAGGCAGTGTTAGTCGGTTAGCTAGCTAGCTATGCTAGTCAGCTTGCTTTTTTTTTGCTATTTAACTGCGACTAAAGATAACCCTAAAGTAATATCATGATAGCACTGAAAAAGTGTGTGTGATGTGTTCGACAGCATGATCAGGACTGACATTCGTTCATTTGCCTCTGTCTGAATGGCCCAGGTTCTCCTGCGATCTGCTGGTTGGCTGGTTTAGCGTTAGCGATTTTCTCTCTCTGAAGTTCTGAGTTCGAACCAGATCTGAGCTGCAGTTCTGTTCACCACTCAACCCGAAAAGCATTATGCATGCAAGTTGCGATTTTCAAGCACTTTGGAAGTCAAACAGCTAGATCTAATTAATGATAAATGGTGTAAATGAGGCATTTAATGGTTTAAGACAAAAAGGGAACATGGCTAATGGGTTGTAAATTCTGGCATAAACATCCTAATACGCTGTACCAGCCTGCAGGGTGAGTCACAGAGAGCTAACGTAACTACAATTTAATTTGTTTTAAACAGCTGTATATTTAAGAGCCCAGGAGTGTGTAAGAGGATAAAAAACTGCCTTTTTTATTTACATTTTTTTTACATATTATCAGTACAGCTTCAACTCTGCAGCATTTGAATAAAAAAGCGCACCCTCTTTTCTTCCTTATTCCCTGTGACCAATCAGCGTAGCTGTTGTACCACATGACCTGAAGCTTGGCAGGTCTCAAAAAAAAAAAAATTTATTAAATGGAGAAACAGCACCGGAAACTGAGTGAATTTTAAAAAGACCCAAACGCCCTCTTGTACCGAGACACAACACAACACATTTGTCCCGAATGATTAATATTACATTCTGAATATTAAATTCCCAATAATCTAATTAATGAATGAGGCGAGGGAGTCATGGCTGTATGTTCCATCTTGCTCAAAACTTGCCCTCCAGTGAGTTTTATGCATATGCATAGAACGCCTTCATTAACGCTGATTTTCTCCTACGAAAGCTAAGTAGTACTGCTACAGTAATGTAAAAATTGAATAAATTCGAAAAAGGAAACTGGTCAAAGATGTGCGTGAATCGTGATTTCAAAAACAGAACTTTGTGATTCCCATTTGATCAAGAATCATGAAGCATTACTCTATAGAAGACATTACTGATTTTTATTAGCGCTTACTCCTAGCTAGCTACTAGCTTTCAGTTCAGATTATTTTCATGGGTAGTATGCAATACCTTGTGCTTACTATTTTATGATTATTAATTCATTGTCCTCTTACAAATATTATTTATAGCAAGCATAGCAAGCTGTGTAAGTGCATTAATACAAACGAGTATATATGATCACCAAGGTTGGGATGGTCACTTTAAAAATGTATTTCTATACAGTTACTAATAACTGCTAAAAAAAATGTAGCCAGTAACCTAATATAATTACCAGAAAATTAAAGTAATGTAACTTATTATTTTCCGTAACTTTTGGATTACATCAATACCAAATATGTGAATGATGACGGCGTTTTCTCAACTGGAGGGCATAATTAGCACTGTACTGTGATTTTGTTCCCCTTTTTTGATTTAAAGACAAAATAAACTCCAATTTCTTGTTGAATCTATATGTTCGGCCAATCGCACAAAAGCTCTTTTCCCTTTTTTAGATCTGTTTTGTGGGCATTTTTGCAGCATTTGAGCCATGTTACTTCCACCCACGGTGATGTCACATGCATTCCCTCTATTGTACTGCCGTCTAAACAATGTAATTACAGCTAGGAAATACTAAGAGCCGGATAATTATCACGGTTCATATTTTATTTCTTTGATTCGATTTGTAATGCGATTTATCATCGCACAAAATATCATTACATGCCTATTTCCTCTTGATATATTTAACCAGTCAGTCTCTTTCCACAAACCTGCATGTTCCTAAATATGAAAATATTTTCTGTTGTCCGTACATCCTAATTAATCTAGCTACTAAAAACCATTCTAGCTACTGGCAAGAGCCAGGATTCAGCAGGGGTTCAAACCCTCATTTGGACCTCAATATCACAAGGGTTCACTAACATTTATTTACTACCTGACACATCAAGCCCGGATCCCAGATCTAAAAGCTGTGTGATTTCAGTCTCTATGAACAATCACAGCCTTGACATTTAGAGCATGTGCACACTGTTAAACACAGAACAGCTATAATAATTTTGTGTAAAGTACAGGCTAGAACAGAGGGGACTGATCTGGGTAGGAGGATAATTACATACTCAGAGATGCAATAACTCAAAGCTCTAATCCAACAATGCCAAAGTGCAAACACTATTAAATTAGTTTAATAAAATTACATTACACATGAAATTTCATTCATTCATGAAGTGTGTAGGTTGATGTCCTTTACTGCAATCAGTTTTGATTATTTAATCAGGCTATATTAAGGTAATACTTTAGTGAAAGAGTCTCAGCAAGACACTACAGATTTACTCCGGTTACCCACACAGCCTCTTCACAAAGGTCACATTGAATCCCATCCATTTTCTGTTAACTCACAGAGCCAAAACTGATAGGGCTGATCACGCAGAGGCCCATGTTACCGTCAGATACTCTGGGTTTCAAGGTTTCTGTTCAGCCTACAAAAACAGTGTTTTGGTGCATTTTGTCAGGACGCCTGCTGTGTCTTGTGAAATCTGTACCAATTTCTTTGATTAAATGAAAATAATTAATGTATTGATCAAAGTACAAACATGATGTTAATCCCTCTAAAGCATTAAATATTAATATGAATATAATTCATTATCATGAAAATGACGCTACACACACAGTGATGGTGCTTTCTTGTTTCTTTGAGGGATTATGGGAATCTTACACCAGTGATCGATTACTAAAGGGATCTCCAGCCGATCCAGAGCTCTCTTCAGATATTACGCTATAAGCTGACCCATGTCCATAGCTGTCTCCTCATCTATACACACTTATTGGGGAAAATATGCACACAAGTTATGAAACAAAAAAGAGAGCACAGAGATCCTGGTTACAACCTTTACCCAGTTTCTCAGTCTTTCGATAGAGTCTGGATTAATGCAACTCGCTTTACAGCCTAACCCAATTTTCAACATCCTTTTCAAATACATGATTCATTCCTGAAGACATTTTAAGAAATGAAACATGGGTCTTCCGTGTCTCTCAAACTTTTCACAGCCAGGGACGTCTTTAACGTCAAATAAACTCCCCAGATTTCCTCAACTCAGATTCGGATTCATTTTATAAACATTATTTATAAATGGTATTTCGGCTATTCTTTGGAAGCCATAGACGTTTTCTCTTGAACGTTACACCCACTGAACACATTAAACTGGATTGAAACATATATACAACAATTATAGACCTTCTATTTGTTAATTACTGAGGTTTGGGTTAAAAAAAACACAGGGAATTATCACAATAAATAACAATAAATATACTCACTCTTTCTTCTCACTGGAAAGATACCATCTAGAGAGCACCTTTTTGTACTTTCATCGTGTATCTATTTTATGTACAATGTAGTGTACAGTTCAACATGAGTTAAGGTGCACAAAAGGACCACTCCTTATATATATATATATATATATATATATATATATAAAATATATCTTCCTATAATTAGCTTTGGATTAATACTTTAAACTTGATCTAGAGATGTGAGATACATACACTGAAGCTTGATAAACCAATAAAGGTACTCTTTTTTTCTGAAAGTGTATTGGGTAATAAGGTGCTCATGAGAATGCTGGTTAGTGATTTCCACCACTGTAGCTAAATAAAGAAAATCAGACCCCACTTTGAGAACCACTGAGGTACAGAACCTTTAACCCCACCCTTTAATTTAAGTGTATAAGTGTTGTTATTAAAGGAACCTGCTATTACAGAATGTTACTCAATTCATAAGTACAGAAAGATACGATAAGATAACATAAGATAAGATAAACTTCTGATAATACCTGAGAGGGAAATCAAAGTGTTACAGTAGCAAGAATATAACATGTAAGAAGGTTGATCGATAAACAGAAATATAAATATGATTGCAATCTTGATGAACCTGGATCATGTTGACACTAATAAACTGATCCTGCTGCAGTCTGAGCAACTGTTTCCATCGCAACGTTCCTGCAAACCAAACAATCCTCTGATGGGACCTCAAGAGCCTCCATTTTTTATTTTTATGAAGTGGGTCAGATAGATAAAACCTACAGACTATTTATTAAATAAATCTGCAATTCAGTCTTAAAGTGTGTGTTGTTTGCTTTGGTTATTAACATGTAAAAAAAAAAAAAAAAAACTGTCCAGTGGTGCTGATGCTGAGAACTCAAAACTGCGCGCGACAAGATCCGAATCTATTTATAGGTCGCGTTATAGGTTATAGGCTGTAGGCTACATGTAAGAAATTGCTTAGGTTGTAACTTTCAGTGTGTGCGCGCGAGGGATTGCGTATATGGAATTGAGAAGAGATGATAATAAGAGATAAAGTGCCGCCCTTACCTCCAGCCAACGCCGGATGGCTCCAGTGCGAGCACGAGCGCGAGCGCGAGCGCGGTGATTTCCTCTCTCTACAGTCCGCGTGCGTTAAAGGAAATGCTGGTGCAGCGTTTGCTTGTATATTTCTTTGTTTATTTATTAACGTCGTCTCTACTTTTTCCGTCCTCCTTAAATCTCTCTCACCCCGAGCAGCACGGTCTCAGCACAAGCCCCCGATGTGAAATCTCCGGCTCTTCTGCTCCTGTAGGTCTTTCCTTCAGCCGCATTTGAAGCGCCCTACGCGCCTCTAAAGCCCCGCCCCCTCTCGCCATTAAACGGCGCTCATTAACCAATCACCTTCTTGAACTGGTTTCCCCCCTCCAATCATGTGTCAGGAGGCGGGCAAGGTTTTATCTCAGAGCGATGATGTAATGGTCCTGATCTCAGGTCGGGCGCTCCTGCGGCAAAAACACACACACACACACACACACACACACACACACACACACACACACACACACACACACACACACACACAC
>JAQQZR010000039.1:3520827-3554061 GCA_030068235.1 Notoglanidium macrostoma | reverse complement strand
ACACACACACACACACACACACACACACACACACACACACACACACACACACACACACGTCAACTTCAAGCCTAGTGGAATAACAGGCGAGTTTGCTGAAGTGTCGTGGGCTTTTGTTAATCAGAGCTCTGTATTAAAGTCTCACTGTGGAGCTGCTTTAATTAAAATCTCACCGTCTCACACCCCGGAGGCAAGCAGCTCCCGAGGATAGAACACGCCAAACGGAGACTCCTTCAGGGAGGTGCATTTGCAGTGTCTCTTCTATTCTGCACAGAAGCAGAACAGCTATTTCATCTAGTTAAATTCACATGGTGTCCGTTACGCCGCTGAATGATGACGACGTGCTCACGGCTTCCATTTCCATCATTAATTTAGTAGATTTTGTGGTTGGGATTTTATCCTTCTCACAGGTTCTTGGTTTTCCAAAACTTGCTTTTTTTTATAAACATAGTCGAGTCATAGACCACCAAATCATTTGGATATAGGTCGCATCGTTTTTGAGCACCAGCCAATACCACGTCTTTACTAACCGAGCCTGTTGCCATGACATCATTAACCTCAGGACAAGTCCCATCCTCTGTTGCAAGTCATCACAACACGTCTTCAATACGGAGACGATTCCGTGCCAGACAGAAAAGCAATCGCACCAAGGGGAAAATGTGAAATGCAATACAGAGACAGTATTGCTTTTCATTTGTATTGCATTATACAACAACATAGGTAGGCTATATTTAGTCTTATTAACAATCTAACATGATTAAGATGGTAAACGACACTTTCAGGCCTTTCTCTGTTTGCAGTTATGCCTCTGAGTACGGCTGGGATTGGACAGTGATTGCATTTCAGTGTAGCGCGGCTGCAACTCAGTCATGACATTCAAGGCAACAGGAAATTATATTCTCTTCTGACGCAGAGTTTAAATTTTAAAAGTGATTGTTTTCAATGAAAATGATGCAGAGAATGTTTTGCTTTTCTGTGGGACACAGTGTGTCAACTGTGTGTGTGTGTGTGTGTGTGTGTGTGTGTGTGGCATGAAGTATTCAGACTGTAAAATATGTCTGATATCAATCCAGCATTTCCGATCAGTATCAGATTAGTGCAACTGTAGTCGAATTGAGGCGAATTGAATTTTGTCCAGTTATTTAGTTGGTACTTTTTACACACTAGTAAGATAAACCTCATTTTATACTCCTGGTTTAAACGCTTTAATGTTCTTTAAAGAAATGTATGTCGTAAGATACGATTGAATTCAGTGTAAACATTGTAGTCATTACGCGTTCGTCTATTTTCTTGTTTTTCTGGCAGTACTCTGTGAATAAAATAAATAGGATGAGATCTGGTGCCAATTTCCTTTTTTCATGTGCATGTATGATTGGTTACGTTACTATAATTTCTGAATCATCTGTAGAATTTGAATATTTAGGGCTGTAATGCTGAGCCACTCCTGCAATCTCGGTTTTGAGCCACTTCCTAGACTAAAGCTAATGGATTTTGTTGACTGCACTTAAAAAAAAGAAAATCCAACCCAATCCAATGAGTTGACCATTAAATGACAGACATTTGTAATCCTGCCTCTCTCTCTTTTTTCTTGGATGGTTTAAATTTGTGCATCGAGAAACAAAACTGATCAAAGTTGCACGGACATGACAAATACATAGTCTCACAGGCTCTTCACAAATAACTGATTTCTAGAAGACAAAAGCGAGTGAATACATTCGGCTAGGAAAAGAGGAGATTAGTTAATATCGCCGTGTGCCTCCGGGGCTGATATAAACGTGCGCCTAACACTAATACAGTTATACGGTTGGTTATGTGACTTGTATGAATCACTGGTTAAATGGCTCAGAGACATACAGCAATACTAACATTATCTATTCAAGTATAATTCTGCCGAAGCTACTCTAATATCCAGCCACATATTTCAGCCCAGTGCTGTTAACATGCACACTCGTATATATTTCAGCCCAATGCTGTGTACTTTTATTTCTAAAGGTTTGTGGACGCCTGACTTTCACACGTCCACAAACTTGTGCCACTAATTTGGAAGCACACGATTGTACAGAATGTCGTCGTGTGCTGTAGCATTACAATTCCCATTCTTTGGAGCTAAACCTGTTCCAGCATGACAATGCCCATGTGCAAAAAAGCGAGCTCCATGAAGACATGACCTGCCAAGGCTGGTGTGTCCTGCACAGAGCCATGATCTGATCCTGATATTAGAACAGGACCCTCTGCTTGAAGTTTAAATGTCTGAACCATCAGGTGCATGTAGAGGATGTAAACAAATCACACTCACGTCACTCAAGTCCACTTGGTAGGGGTCAATGAGCCTTTTTTTTTTTTTTTAAGGATTTCACACATACTTTAAAAAAAAACCAGCAACACCATAAAGAACAAAATAGCATTTTATTTCCTTTTTTTTTTTTTTTTTTTTAATATATATATTTGCTCCATATTTCTTTAGAAAACATGATTAATATCTATAACGTACACATAAACCAAGTAGGATGTGCAGATTAAAAATAATCTCGTCTCTTTCCAGTAAATATATCATCATATTTAGACAGTTCTGAAAAATAAAGGCCTCTTGGTCCCTTTTTATAAATAAACTCCCAGAGAGACCGTCTCATCTGGGAAAGGGAGGCCAAGAAAGAGATCTGAAATCCGTGTCCCACGCTCAGTCAGGACTAGTACTACAGAAAAGCTAGACACTTGGTATTTTAAATTTTTTTAAACACAAAGACATCCCAGCACATTATTCAATACCAAACCATTTAATAGCAGAACAGTTAAAAGAGGAAAAAAAGTTCAGAGACACACCTGACAACAGCAGAAAGTACTGGATGCTTCAGGAACTTTTAAAAGACAAGTTTTTATAAAAGTCTTTAACAGTTTTGAGCCACCCACAATTCGATCCCCCCCAAAAAAACCTCACCTCTGAGCGATATCCGAAAGCAACGCAGGTCTACGCTTATCCTCGCCTATACACATCGATCAGCAGTAACTTCAACAAATGGCAAAATTTGAGTTCATATGAATCTTTGCTGGTATTTAAATCGGATACAAATGACCTGACTCATTTCCATAAAAAACAAACTGTCCCAGACCTGCAGGACTGCCTGTCTCAATGTTTACAACAATTGTTCAATAAATGGCTTTTTCTAAGTGTGTGTGTAGAACATGTGCGCCCACTTGCATAAAAGTTGGAATTACTACAACATTAAGCGCATGCTGGTAACAACGTTGCACAATTAAAACTTGCACAAGTACAATTTCTGCACAATTTTGGTTCAGGTAAAATTTAAAAAGGGGAAAATCATCCTATAATAGATTTATATTCAATTTTTTTTTTTTTTTTAAGATGTACAATTCATACCATACAATCAGATTACAAAATTCTTATATCCCTTTTTAAAAACACAAGAACTGATATAATCATGGAATTGAACCTAATAACAGTAAAGTGCTGATTTGATAATTTAATAATGATTGTAATCAGTAAAGACCATCCCAGCTTTTTTTTTTTTTTTTTTTTTTTTTTTTTTTTTTTAAACATTCAATATTAAGGCCTGGTTCCTTTTAACGTGGTGCTCAAGGGTACAACAATAAGTACTTAAACAGTCATCATAGCTTCAAGATGTACAGCATTGATTGCATTCGTTTTAGCTACAGGATCTCGGACCTTGCCCAAAAGAGAACTATCTTCACTGAAGACTTGAGCTCCAGCCCTAATTTATCACCACCTGCTCTGCCGATGTATAATTAGTCGCAATCATTTACATTTACCTCATTTGGCTAAATGGGCCACTTCCAATTGAAAAAAGACATATCTGAATTAAGTGCCTTTGATTTGAACTCATGACCTTCCAATCAGTAGCCCAATGTCTTAACCAGGCAGCTGCCACCACCATCCGTTTGGCAGCTTCTGTATTTACCTCTAAACTCTGTATAGATGGAGAAGCTGGACGCAGAACTTAACTTAATCACCTGGAACAGCTGGACAAATGTTGATCAGGCCAATCGGATGAGGTAAGTTAGATCAGCTCGCTCAGCTGGATGAAGTTTGATCACTTGAGCAGGTTGAATTGCTCGATCAGCAGGACGAAATATGATCGGCCCGAACAGCTGGATTAAGTTTAAGCGCCTAATTTCGTTGAACAAAGTCTGGTTATGTTCATCAGCTCGAGGCAATTTCACTGAATTGATCAAATCTGACAAATTGGCTGAACAAAATTTGGTCAGCTCAACTGGCTGGACAAAGCGTCAGCATCATAATCATGGTGAAAAATATCCGACCAGTTTGATCAGCTAAACGAAGTTTAATCAGCTTGATCGGCTGGATGACCTCTGATCAGCTGGACACGGTTTCATCAGCAGGACCTGCTGGATGAAGCTTAAATCAGCTGAATGATCTGCACAAAGTTTGATCGGCTTGACTGATTCAATCAAACTGCATCCAACCAATCAGCTCAATGTAGCTTGACAGGCTCAGCTGGATGCAGTCGGAACAGTTTAATCAGCTGGACTATGTTTGATCAGTTTGATTGACTGGATGATCAGCTCGGTCAGCTGGATGATGTGTGACCAACTTGAACATCTGGACAATGACCAGCTTGGACAAATTCTCGATCATCTGGACAATGTCTGACCGGCTAGAACAGCTGGCCGGTGGTGTTTGACCGGCTAGAACAGCTGGCCGGTGGTGTTTGACCGGCTAGAACAGCTGGCCGGTGGTGTTTGACCAGCTGGATAAATTGAGTGTGATGAGCTTGATAAATCCACGGAGGTGTTAGATCAGCTGCATCAGGGGTAAATGATCAGGCTTGGAACTGAAGTCTTCAGAAATGCAGATCTTATGAGAACACAGAGGCAGTTGGTTTAACACAAGCAACAGCAATTGAACTTAGCATTTACAAAGCTATGGTCAAATTTACAATTAGTCCTGAACAGCTCTGGCAACCTTTCCCAAAAAAACCTCACCGATCTTTTTTTTTTTTTTTTTTAAAGAAACTAACTCCAGCCAGTTTCGTAATTAGGCCAAAACGACAGGAAACCCAGACGCTTCCATCACTTTCTGAAAACCTTTTCCTCCTTTCAAGAAAAGTAGCAATCAGAAGCAAAATCATGCATAAGAAATCTCTCAAACGATGGAGATCCGACATGTACAGTCTAACAGATTTATATATAAAAACAGGATAAATATAGTAAGCAATCCTTCTGACTTGCACTACAATGGTAAGAAGTATGGCTTTTCTGCTTTACACCAAAGCGAATGATGAAAAGGCTAATTTTGGAGTACTGAGTACGCAGCATGTTGTCAGTCTATTGATCGGTGTTAATGGGGTCCGTGTCTACTGACGGTAAAAGTGGCAGCTTAACTCTCTGGAGAGTAGTCGAGTGTAAAAAGCTTAAGCGATTTAAAAACGCGGTACTTTACAGAAAGATGCGCAGAAACAAATCGCCATTTAAGCAAGTCCAGTCCTCTTCCTTTATTTCACATTCTTTAACTCCAGAGTGCAGGACTCTCTGTAAATGTACTGCACGTCCTGCGTTCAGTCGGTCCTTTTTAAAATATCAAAACGCATCGCTTACCATCAATCAGGACAAAAATGGTAATGATCACAGTGGCAAATCAAATATTGCAATTGAATTACTTGCCCGAATGATTCGTTATTCACAAATGACTGAAGCGCCTTGACGGTGAAACCAAAAATAAATAAAAAAACTGCTTCGTGCGAAATGGCTTTTATCACTCGTCCTCATCAGTAAGAGTCTGGTAAAGGTCTCAGTTTACACCAACATTTCGACTAACAACATTTTCAGTCCAGAGTAAAATGAAGTATTCAAGATTTAACTCCAATTCAAGAACAACTCGAGTTTAAGTGTAGAAACGAGATCCCGGCAGTTTTACATCACGTGTAGAACCATCTAATCCTGAAATCTCAATCCTGTACAATTTCTATGTAATGCAAACCGAGGTGTGAAGTCCCAACCTGCAACCCAAGACATGGCTTCAGTACAAATCTGCTCGTGAGGTGTGTGTGTGTGTGTGTGTGTGTGTGTGTTTCAGAAATGACTGAAATTTCTAACCCATGAAGCACAAACAGAAAAACGGAGATGTTCCAGAGGAGGTCAAAATCAACAGCGCTGCCTCGACAGACGGACGGCGTCAAACGTCACAGATACACCGAAACAAATACAGAATCGGAAAAGAAACCAAAACGATCGAACACACAAAGTGAGACAACATGTTTTTGGTCTAACGCTAGGCTAATCGATTAACAGCCTGCTAATTTACTCAAGATTCAGGTTTGGTACGCGAGTAAACTTTGACTGGCCCAGGGTTTTGTTTTTTTTTTTACCCAAATTGCAACAAATTTTTCAATACAGAAGCAGAAAATTAGCACAATGATGTTCACAGATAATAATTAATACACCAACAATAATGCAACTTAGCTAGATACTTATGAACCTGATTTTACTGTTGCTTTCGCTTAAACCTAAAAAAAAAAAACAGGAAAGAAGAAATAAGGTTTGTGTGTGTATTAATCGGGTAATCAGTAGGCGTACTGATACAGTGCACTTGTGCTTCAGTTCTTTAACTTGTTCGCACTTTACAACGATAAATATATTTGGTGTGCTTTAACTCACACCCGAAGTACTGATATGTTTTCCGGACTGTAAGACGCTGCCGGGAATACCGTGGGAAAAAATTTACACGTTTCTTCGTTGAATAAGTCACATTTCAGCTATAGATCTGAAACAACGGGCCGTGCCGTGTAACCGGGGAAAATAACTTCTTTTTCTCTTGACTTTGTTTAATGTCTAAAGTTCTCGACATCAGAATGCATTTTGCCAAACTGTTTCCTGTTTACGCAGGAAATAAGTGCCTTTAAATTCCACATATAATGAAGGCGTGCAACATGTCCCAGATATATTCACTATATGCAAATTGCTGCAACGGCGACGTTTCATTCAGTAGCTTTGTGAGATCGTCGCATTGGGCACGAAGCTGTGATTTGTAAAATCTGAACTTGCAGCGTAGCGCTGCTGAATTCTCAAATCCGATTGGTCCTAACGAACCGAGTGCTGATTAATATTCAGCAGCTCTGACTGTAGTTCGTCCGTGATTCCAACCACAGGACTATATTTACGTTACCATGGTAACAAGTCATCCACAGGGACTTGCATGGCAGACAGTCGAGGTTGAAGGTTAATTCTAAGCAGATTAGAAAAATGTGATGAAGCTTTAACGTTTGCAGACGTCTCCAGAGTCGGAACGTTTTCCAAGGGAAACTTCTCAGAATTGGTTATGATGACACGCTGCTTTATTGGTGTCTAAAAACATACGCTGGGGGAAGAAAACCGCCGTTAATATTTGTTAGTACGTAAGTGACAACCGGAACTAACTTGTCTCGTGGACATTCCTAAACATTTAACGGAAAGGAAGTGGAAGTTTTCCTTCTCTGAGGAATTAAAAAGAGACAATTGTTGTCGCTGAGAAGTAAAACGCTTCACATGCTGTTCGAGGAAAATACGAGGATCTCTGCTTTTCGGTCGAGCCACAAACCGGGGCTATTTCTTCAATGTTCACGTTGGATCCGTTTATGATTTTGACAGAAATATAGCTCATGCATTTAGCAGCATTACAGTCTTACAGCCCAGAAAAAACGTTGACCTGGTTATACGTGACGTACTGAAGTATTCCAGGAACGGCCTTGTGTTTGTACTAAGTACGGTATGACTGTATGACATATCTGCTGAAATAAGGAATGTGAACAGCTTTTGCCCTCAGCTGCAATAAATCCTGAATGTCATTGTGCTTTTGTACGCTCCCAAAAAAAAAAAAAAAAAAAAAAATTTTTTTTTAAAAGCCGCATCACACTTACGTGTCTGTCTCCATTTTCATGCTTTGGGGGGGGAGAAAAAAAAAAAAAAAAACACAACACGGTTCACAGCTTGGAGGTGAGAATTGAGCTCTGGTTTTAAAAAGACTCAACTTTTCCCAATGAATCTGATTAAACACACGGCGAAGAAACGTGGAGCGACACCAAACTCAAAAATATAGAAACAGAATAACATTTATAACTTTGTAGAATAATAAAGTAAATCATTGTCAGTTATGACGCAACTCCAGTCACCGACGATAAGCTGAGAGAGCTGATGTTTTGGTAGTGTGATGAATCCTGTAGCCCTTTTATGTGATAAATTTAGAAACGGACCGAGACAATGCGAGAAAATCAGATTTTGAGAGAGAGAGAGAGAGAGAGAGAGAGAGAGAGAGAGAGAGAGAGAGAGAGATGCAGCACATACAGAGATGCTCATTAAATTCAGTACAAATTGCTGGTCTTTGGTCTCCTCTGGCATTTTTTTTTTTTTTTTTTTTAAAACCAACAACTGAAAAGGTTATTTTGAACATAAAAACGACAAACGTTTCCACACGACACGGCTCGACGAGCAAAAAAAAAAAATAAAGACAGAACATTCGAACTGGAACGGGAGTAAACGATGAGAGGGAAAGAAACGACATCGTAGCAAAAAGGGACATCGATACATTCTGCGTCATGACAAGGAGCTGATAATTCGGCGGATCATGCGCTGTCTTCCCATTTCCTGTTTCCGCTTCTATAATTCCCCACAGATGGCCTTTTCATTCCACGAGAATTAAATGCCTCTAGAGCAAAATAAAGTCCATGTAGTCAGTCATGGAGGAATAATAATAAAAAAAAAAAAGTAAAAAAAAAATTAAAAAAAAATAATCCACCATGTTTTCTTTAAAAAGCATGTGTTCAGTTCAAAAAAAAAAAAAAAAAAAAAAAGAAAAAGAAAAGAAAAGAAAAAGTCATGCTTTGCAAGTTCAAAAGTGGAAAAGAAGGAAGTGTGTCTTCACTGCCATCTGGCTGTCTTCTGATATATTTCAGCTTTATGTCCTTTTTAACAAAATAAGAAATGAAGAGCCAAAGTCTGCGTCGTCTCACGGCCGGTGCGTCCTCCGAGGATTTTTACGAAATCCATGAAAAGGAAACTAAAATATGCACCAAAATATCTACTCTGTCGAGACGACAAAAATAAATAATGTACAGAACGGTAAGGGTATGAAAGAAGAAAAGGGGGAAGGAATGAACTGGTCTATAAAATGGCACCTTTTAGTCCGAGGCTGAAAGACAGAGGTTTCCAGCCAATCACACAACCAGCCCGAAGGTGGAATCCAGTCCTGCTCGTCTGCCGCTGGACCAGACGCTCAGCTGCCCACCCATCAGGACTCGCTGTGCTGTGCTGGCCGTGTGTTAGCCGTCTCGTCTCGAGGGCCAGCGAGGGACGGGATGCCTACGGTTTCTGAGGGCCCGGAGACAGGACGACAGGGGTAGACAGTCCGTCCACACTCAGTGCTGGGATGTGGATCTGATTACTCCCGTTAGAGGGGAACTGTTACAAGAAAAAAGGCAAATTAACTGTTGGAGTTCACATACATACATATATACATACATAAACAAACTCTCAAACTCTGTGTTTATCATTAACCGGCGTTATTGTTAGTTTCCAGCCAGGGTGTAAGAAAGGCACTATACAAATTAAATCAAATCATTATCATCATCAACTACATAGTGAATAAATTGTCTGAAGAGTAATGATAATGGCTGTGTTCGAAATGCCGTACTGGTGTACTACATACTAGTATACAGTATAGTATGCAGGTACCACAGCGTCCATGTAGTTTACTAGACTAGTATGGCCATGGAAAAAAATAAAAAAAAAACTACGCCTGTGTCGTTAAAGTCTACATCATGCATGGCAGTAAATCAGAAAACCCGGCTATTGCTACTAGCGACCACGCTAATGTATCATGTACAAACACTATCCAGCTTGTAGGGATGTAACGTTTCACCCAAGTTACGATTCGATTCACGATATTGGGTTCACGATTCGGTTTTCCACACTTTTAAATAAAAACTTACTACCAAAAATAAATAAATAAATAAATAAAAAAATTGCAAATTTATTTGCTATTTCCAAATTTATTCTTTTTCTTAATAACCAACATTAATGACTTAAATTTTTTTGTAAAGGTTGGAATAAAATATAATAACCTATTATCTAAAATATTCCTTTTATTAAAAAAGAAAAAAAAAAAGAAAAAAGCTTAAACATAAAACAATCACGTCTATTTGCTTCTCTTTTCTTTAGCTTTCGGCAGTCTGTAAAAAGATATTGTATACGAGCACAAAAGCTCGTTCCCGATTCAGATCTGTTTTTCTTGTGTGTTTTTGCGGCATTAGAGCCGTGTTACATACGCCTCTGGTGAGGTCACGTGTATTCCTGCTATTGTACATTATTGTGCCCTCTGCTGTCTAAATAATGCAAGGACACCTAGGAAAAGCTACGTGATGAGATGATCGCGGTTCATCTTTATTTCCATCGATTCAAACAGTGGGAAATTTGTATCGCGATGTATTTGATACACGATGTAATTGTCTATTAGCTAGCAAACATGCCATTCAGTTACATTAGCAAACTATTTAGCTAGCTAGCATTCTCGGTTGGGCTATTTGTTCTGCTAAAAAAAAAAACAAAAAAAAACAAGAAAGCACAAAATACAACAAAATATGCTTCTTCTTTATTATTTATTTTATATTGCTGGAAGCTGGAAATAACCGTGTTGCATCATGGGATTTAGCAGCCAATGAACTGAGCTCTGGCTTCATGCTGGGAATACTGGAGTAGTACATCATCCAGGTAACTGTTGTGTAATGCAACACTTTTATTTTTCATATCCTGCATACTATATGAGCAGCATCCAGTACGGAGTTTCGGACACAGTCAATAGGATTTTACAGAGGCAATGAAATGTCTGGCAGTCGGAAAATCTACGTAGGGTCATGCTGGGGATTTTTTTTTTTTGGATTTATTATTGTGCCCCCTCACAAAACTTTAACATTAACCCTAACCCTTATTGTGAGGGAAAAGGTCATTCAAAAATATTGCAAGGGAATACAAAAGCAGCTTTAAAAAAAAAGATCATCAAGAGGCTCAGTAGAAACCCGTCAGATGTTCCTTAACAAAGAGCCAAACAAGAAAAAAAAATCATAATCTCATCATGGTTAGCGTCCTGCAGAGCCCATGCTGCGTAAGAAGGAAGAACAAACACAGGAGGGAAAAACTAGACATGGCACGATACCCTGTTTCTTTTACATCACTGATGCCTTGAGGATCAACAGATATCAATACCCAGCCGATATACTTCCTTCAAACGAATTTTTTTTTAACTGAAGCACAAGAACAAATACGCTGTTAATTAAAAAACTCTGCTTACAAACAAACACAGCTTTCACGTAGCAAATACAGTAAAACAAAGCAATCAATCCTAATCACGTCTTTATATGTAAACATTACGATACCAAAAACAAGTCAACAATTCAATCCAATTTTTTTATTTGTTGATCCAGGACGCCACCATTTTTGCTGGGTTTTCTTGAAAACTGGACCAGTGCCTGTGATGCTTGTAATGAAGTACCCCTTTTTGGCCACAGGGTGTCATGAATGAGCTGACGCTGTTCGATTATTAAAGCAACAAATTTAACCCAACTGTGGATTGATATGATATGGTCCAATCAGTCTATGATCAGAACTGTGTCCATAGCAACAGGCTGCAGAATGCCGTTGACCAATCAGAACAGAGTATTCAACAAAGCTGTGTAATAAGTAAGGAATAACACACAATGTCTCCTATACAGTGCGTTTGTGAGGAAATAATGCATGTCTGGCCATTTCCATTACTTTGCTTATACCACAGCTATTTGCCAACAATTATAATGTTAAATGTATTAATCATCGGCACGTGTTTCATTCATTTAAAGTTAGATTTAATGCTGCGGAAAATCCGCCAGACAAGTTAGTCCCTGTTCTCGCTGACGTTAAAGCTGTGATGAACAGATGTTTCCTCACCTGCACCTCTCTCTCTCACACAAAAAAATCGGAACGTGTAAACTCTTCCGTCATGCAGACAAAGCATCATGACGGTTACAAAGCTCTCACACCCGAGACTTCTTCCATGAAGGTTAAATGAATATCACCAAATCAACAATACATTTTTTTGCTGCTTATATAGAGTGTCCCTGTGTACAAGCGGTTACTATAGAAACAATAACTTATTAAAACAAGCGTATTAATATGAATCTTTCATGTCGGAGCTGGAACTAGTGCCTGAGCACGTTCTGACCAATCAGATCCGAGAATTTAACTGCGCTGTGGTATAAGTATAGACAAGCAGGCTATTTTATCATTAGCATAAAAAGAGAGCAAAACACATCCTTTCAGATTGGAACGATTCTGCAAATGGAATGGTCCGTCTTGCTGAAGGCATTTTTCAACAATTTCAATCATTTCTCTCAATATATTGATAACATTTGTATGTTTTGAAATTCCCTCCCAAACAGTGACCTTAATTTTACTTTTTGAATCCTGACACAGGAGGAAAAAGAAGGTTAAAGAAATCCCTGGCTCGGGACAGGATCACGTCGACACGTCCGCGGCGTGCGTTTTGATTTGTTGGAGTGTCATTTGGAGCCAGCAGAGGGAGCAGCGTTCTTCTCTACAAGATCTTTCCAGTGCGAAACACAAACCTTAAGAGGTTTACACGAATGATGGAGACTGCACAAGCAAATAACGCAAGAATTGAGTCCAAGGTGAGACAGAGCTACTTAAATTATACAAATCTCCAGTCAGGTCAGAACATCACGCATGACTCAGAACTTGGAAATGAATAAAAAGTAGTATTTTTGCATGACTGGAAGAGATGTGTGTGTCCCGGTCTGCAGGCTGGCTGTGCCTGGTGCAGCGCTTCATGCAGATCCTCAGCTTAGTAATAAGGCAGGAAGCTGAGAGGCAGCAGATGGTTCGATGTGACCGTGCTGGGAAGCTGGAAATGGTGTGAAAGCGGAAGACAGGAGGGGAATTCTCACCTGGAAGGAGAGCTTGGCAGGACTGCGCGGGGCGATGGGACTCAGCGTGCTCCAGAAGTGGATGGTGGACGGGAGGGGACTCGGCGTCAACAACACCGGAGTCTGGGAGGGGAAAAGAAAACAAAGACACAATTCAAGCATTTTCTAGCACTTTCAAGAATTGAATAAATCACTCAGCCACTTCTCGTCCTCTACAGAGCAAGTCCGCTGTACATTTTAGCTTAATGTGCTTAGACACAAATGAGAGATTATAGAACAGGCAGGAGCTACATTTCTACCAGGAAAGAGATGAATAGCGCCGTTCGTGCTTGTAAGTGTGTTATTTCAGTGCTCCAGCGTTATAACGTCTGTCACACGGAAATGGGTTGGTTTCTACCAAATGTTACAGAGTCTGTACACAACAGAAAATTCGAGCACTTTGCAGCTGTTCTGATGGAAATTAGGCCCACTACACACCGAAACAGAAACGTAGCATTTTCAGAATGTAATGCATCAGCACTAATCCTGAATAAAGCATGCGAGGGGAATAACATGAAGACCAGAATAGATAATGGCAGAATTTTGCATGAATGATTAAAGGTGCCTGTGTGCTGAAGAGTCGATTACAGGTCAGTACAAATATAAAGGAGGAATATAAAGTCAGCTGATAGAAATTCTGCCGTTAAAACAGTGCTATTAAATGCTATTCAGAGAGACCCAGAGAGAGAGAGAGATACTCAGACATTAACAAAGATATTCACAGAGACACAGGGACAGAGAAACACACAGGATGAGACACACAGGCGCACACAGACGTATACAGGCAGTTACAAAGAGCGGGAGGGAGGGAGAGTGGGAGGGGGACAAACAGAGATGCACACAGAGAGAGGGAAAAAGAAACACAAAAGAGAGAGACACAAACACAAATAGAGACAAAAATACATTGGCACAGAAAAAGACACACACAAAGACAGAGAGAGAGACAGAGAGAGAGAGAGAGAGAGAGAGAGAGAGAGAGAGATGCACAAAAAAAACCCACACAGGCAGAGGGACACAAGGGAAGACAGACATACACAAAGAGACACAGGGAGAAAGAGACACACAAAAAGAGAGAGAGAGAGAGAGACACGGGGACACACACACACACGCGAACACACACACACACACACACACACACAAAGACACCTCCCCCTCATACAGAAATACACAAAGATGTTGTACAGAATGTACAGAAACAGTTAGAGACAGACACGCACACGCACTCAGAGAGACAGACACGCACTCAGAGAGACACTGACCCATGCACTCACTCAGACACACACACACACACACACACACACACACACACACACACACACACACCCCAGACTAAACAAACAGGCTTGATATCATGGACATGTTCCACGGAGTTCTCCCAATTTACTGCCCACTCAGACTATTTTCAGAACTCCGCCTCCTTCTACAGCAGTCTCGGTTTAAACAGAAATAGAGCTGCACATTTTCTGATGAATAATTCCCTGGCTGTGTGCCGTGTCAGCGCCGCCCCCGGTGTTCTTTCCCTGGGTCTGCCTCGTGGGTGGCTGCTGTAACTGTGAACTCGTACGTCACTGAAGGAGCACCGGTGCGCTGCTGCACAGGATCGCAGTCAACCTGCTGCTCGAAATACACACCACAACTTAGCGTTAGCAATCGCACTTTGTTTAACGCAAGCTCTCGGCCAATTTAGGTGCCTTTATCCTGAAGTAACAGCCAACCACAGCAAAATCATGTTGTTTCTGCAGATCATTAAAACACATGAATGCTGAGCTCAAGATTTAACGCGTCATTAAAAAGTTGTTAAAACTACGAACACACGCCAATTAACTCATTATAATGAATCCTGATAATTAATGTTCACCATGTTTAATTAATCAAGGACGTCGTGATAATGAAGCAACATACAACACAAACCTCATTTCATATCTTAGCCATCCTTAAAGTCAACTACATACGACATTAAAGGTGCAATAGTCAATTTTTAAAAATGCCTTATTTGTACAAATAACTTGGAATGCAAGTGAAACATGACCGAATATAAAGGTTTAAGCCTCTAGTGCATTAACTGGGTGAGAAAGCCCACATGGAAATCTGATTTCCGATCCAGAATGCTAGTTTATGTTTGGATGCTCCTCCTGTCAGTCATTTTATAGACATGCTCCTCTACAGGAAACTGTAGATCAAGGGGGCTTCATGAACATGGGTAGGAACAGTGGACTCGATGATGAACAAAAAAAATAAAAAATCATTCAAACTGGTAGCGAGATCCTGTCATGGGAAAATAATCACAAGTGTTATTTTAAAACAATTCATGAAAAGATATCACTTCAGATATGCATTGTGACATTATTTATATCGCCTAGCCCTAGTACAAATATCTTTAAGCACAAGGTCTGAAGTGACTACACAGTATGCTCAGAGTGCTGTGTATACGCCAGCTCCTCCTGGAGAAGACTAGCGTGACTCAGACGACGAGGTCCCAAATTACCTGACCCTGCCTTTAATCTCCCCGGGAACATGGCCCTGATGTCCGATCACGCGGCGCTTTGCGGCTTCACATGACACCCGTCTGATCTTTCCACTGAAGTCCAAACAGGAAACCAGCATCTACCCAGGCGTTTCTGTAAAGCCTCCCACAGATCCCGCCTCTGCTCCTGTGTATGCGAGATACTCACCAAGGCGTGAGAGGTGATGACGGTGGGCGTGAGAGTGTTTGTGGTGCTTCCTGGGGCCAGCAGGCTGTTCACCGCTGCGCTGACTTTATCCAGAGTGAGGCCAGGGGGGAGCGGCGAGGGAGACGAGGGGAGCTCTAGCACGCGAGGCTTCTTGGATTTGGGCGGCTGCACTTCCTGAGCGGAGGCTGGTTGGGTCGCTGCGGCGATGCTCGTGTCCTCCACTGAGAGGCAACAATAAGAACGGGGATAAATAATCATGATCATGGTCATATTAGTCAGGCTAAAACTGAGCAGTCGAGTACCAGGTGGCTGAGACTCGGCGTCCTGCTCCGACTCCACCACCGGCTGTACCACAGGCTCCGGGCAGGAGGGTGGAGGATCATCGACAGGCACCGGAGCCTCCGTAACCACTGGAGCGGACACAGGGATCGTCTAGGACAGAAGAGCCAGGGCATGTTGATTGAGTGTGCAAGGTTGTATTATGTACATGTCAGGGACCCTGGAACATTCTGCTTTCATCCTCACCTCGGATTCAGGTTTGACGTCCAGGTCCACGATGTCCAGCAGGTCTTCGCCAGAAGTGGGGTTGGCTTCTTTGGCTTCCCCTACAGATGGAGGCTTTATAACCACAAACACAGGGTGACCCTGCTGAGAGCTGACCACACAGTCGTTACCGGCTACCTGGATCAGCGAAGTCAGCGAGCCAGGGTCGGACACACTCGTCAGGTAGATCTGAGGGGGATCACCGAGTCCCTGGTTCTTCTGCGGCTGCCCGGTCTGCAAAAAAGAAGAAATAAATTGCAGATGTATTATGTATCAGGGAAAAAGAACGAGGTCAGATCTTGCCTGTATCAGTAGCTGGATAGAAGAGAACAACGAATACAAAATATTTTGGGAATGTGACACATTTGCAAATTCCTGTGTTAAGGTTGCCTGGGAAACTTATTAGTCGAATTAGTCCAGCTAAATCCTCTATTTTGGTTTTTGAAAGTCAATAAAGTGTAGCTTTTTTCTTGTCCTGCTTGCTGAGCTAACTATCCCATGGACACCTACAAATAATAATAATAATAATAATAATAATAATAATAATAACCCAGACTCCAAATCTGCTGGTCCCGATTCGAGCTAATAAAATGGGATTAATACATATTACAGCAAACCCAATTAACGTGAGTGCTAGTCGGGTCTATTCTGAATACTTTTAGCCCAGAAAAAGGCACAAGGAGCATGATTCTCCGTCTCCAGATGATGCTTAAGGTCAGTCCAGGTGAGCAGGAGTGTATGAAATGAAACACAGACAAAGCTCTGAAAAGATACGATGAACAGGCAGTGAATACAACAGGCATGTGAAGAGCAGCAGCATGAAAATCAAAACAAAAAAAGCTTTTTTACCCTTTGTTCGTCTTTGGCACAAAGAGCATCCGCAAGCTGCGGCACCTCTGTTTGCTTAACCATCACCAATCACAGGTAAGGACTTGTTTCGATTTATTTTTTTGTTTCAGTTCATCAAGTCACAAACTGGGCCTAAAGTCGCAACAAAATCACCAAGAAATCGCGCTCGGTCTTTTCATAATCCTTCATAAAGTCGTGCAAGTCGTGCTTAATAAGTCCCCGCCCAACACAGCATGACAATAAGACTGATTTGACGACACACACACGCACGCACGCACACACACACACACACACACACTGACTGGTACAACAACACTGCGCCTGCCAAATTAGCTGATAACAGCAGGCACAATAAACATGTTTACTCCGTGGGACTAAATTATAACAGGAGTAAACAAGGCATTGCTTGAAATTAAAATATAATTTTTTTTTCCCGGCGTGTTTTCTGCGGCTGCTCAGCGGAGGCTGAGGTTGAAACAAAGCACAAGAAATTGCACAATTTAGGAGCAATAAAAATAATCCACAAGGGAAGTATGAAGTCCCAGGCAAATACGACAGACAGAATATTATATATATATTCATCTAAATATTCCGTCTCAAAAGGCAGGGAATGATTTCAAATTGTCCTAGCTTAAGGACGGACCATTTTCTAGATTAGAATGATTTGCTAGATTATAAATATAAATGCACCTATTCTACCAAGGCTACGGATTTCCAGATGGAAGAAGACAAAATGACAAGATTTGAATTATAAGATTGCTTAAATGATGAGGTTTATCAATCATGTGAGATGATTGACGCTGAGTAACCCACCGTAGGGGCAGCAGAAGAGGCGGAGGGCGTCTGTGGGCTGAGGGCAGGAGTGGCGCAGGGTGAAGGGTGCGTCACTATCACCTGCAGACCGCTGCTGTCCGCTGGAGACGGAGTGACCACTGCAGCCTGCTGAGCTTCTGTCTGGCACACCCGCATCTAGAGGACAAAGACACGGAGTGCAAAAAAAATCTTTGCAAATCACGTCAGCACATTTATACACATTTCCAGAGGTTTTTTGTTTTATTTATGTACATACTGTTAATCCATTACAATTCAAGCAGTCTTTAGTCATTTATTTAAACTATGAGGAACAGGGAGAGGAAAAAAAAAAAAAAAAAAAAAAAAAAATTTTTCAAATCGCTGATGCACGAAATAAAATATCCTTCTTTGTTCAGGTTACCGCACAACCCATGCAGTCTGGAAAAAAAAACTTTTTGCAATTGTGCAACGAAGCTTGCAGCCTGTTTCACAATCCAGTGGCAATATTTCACTCTGAAATCTCATTATATCACGGTGTTTTATTCCTGCTAGGAAAACAAGGCTCAAGGACGCATGGAGAGCCTTCATGATTCTGAAACTCGTCGCCAGAAAAGTGCTCAAAAGCTATACAAAACTGAGCGCGTCATGGTCGACAGGCAGAGCATCCGACAGGCCAGAAAACAATCAATCCATCATTTTCGCCAACAGTGCGCTCAAACGGCTCATGGGAGTGTGTAGTGGCGATCGAATTCGTGATTCTGAAGCTCGTGGCCAGAAAAGTGTACAAAAGATGTACAAACTTGCTTGATTTGCAGGTCGGAAATAAATCGATTCACAAACGGTACACTCTGCGCTCACCTCCTGCAGCGGTCGCTCGGTGCTGCTCAGTTTGGGCGCGTTCTCCGCAGGCAGCTCCGTTTTCACGGCTTTGTTGGAGCTCTTGCAGGGCGTCTGCAGGGACTGGATGGTGAAGGTGGAGTAGAGACCTGACTTCATGTAGTCGTTGCGGGAGCTGCGCTGCACCGAGCTAGGAGACGAGCGCTGAAGCTGCAGGCTCTTGGACAGGGAGACCATGGTGGCGCCGGCGCCCCCTGCTGCTTTGGATTGGACAGACGCCTCCACTTTCTCGCCGCCGACGAGGCGCTGGGCGTCTTCAGGGCTTCTGAGGCCGTCGGCCGAGTTAGGGTCGGGAAAGGTGACGAACTTGTAGACGAACTTCTGACCGCTTACTTTCTTTATTATGTTCTGTTGAGAAAGACCAGGCGGACTATTCAAGTGCATCTGCGTAACGTGTAAGTATTCTTTTAGCAAACAAATGACAAGAGCAGACGTACTCAAATCTACACGCATGTAGCGCATGAGAATACACTACAATAAATACTTTAACCCTGCCTTGATAATTATGATTGTGATGACAATTAGGGGGGGGGAAAAAAAAAAAACGGTTTACAAGCTGGCTTCATTACCCAAAGTTTGTTATGTGCTGCTTTAGTGCTTCTAAATGAAACCCTTTCAAATGCAGATTAATTCAGCAGCAGCTTCACTAAACACCGGATCATTTTTAAACACGGTGTTAGATCAAACCTGCGCGGTTTGTTTATCTGAGCGTGTGGTAAGCCCTGCCTCCACTAGATTTCCCATCACATCTGTTTGACTGGCTGCAGCCAAACCAAAACAAACTGACAGAGCGTTCACGCAAGGTCAGAAATAACAATACCTTGTCGTAGTAGTAGCGGAGTGCGCGGCTCAGCTTGTCGTAGTTCATGTTGGTTTTGTTCTTGCGCAGCCCCCAGAGGCGCGCCACCTCCTCGGCATCCAGCAGCTTAAACTCGCCGTCATTGGACGTCCAGGAGATCAGGTGCCGCTGGTTCGGGTCTTCCAGGAGATGCAGCAGAAACTGCCACAGCGTGATGGACGGGTCCATGGCTGCACAGAAACGTAAAGAACGATACCCGGAAACGTGTAAATAACACAGAAATCTTAGAATTCCTTAGAGAGCGTTTGGCCTTTAGAAGCGACTCTGCAGTCGCTAGATAGTGTTTTCATATTAACTATAAGCAGCTCCACAAACTTACAAACTGATTCTTTAATCTGCCTGAAAGCGTGCTAAATTACCGGAGCTTGGATCAGTGCACTCGCACACCCAGGGCTGGATCGCAGGTCTAGATGATTAGTATTTTATTATTCATAGTTGTCCAGAAGACAAGTAGGTTCTCAAAATAAAACAACCTACGCATGTGGTGTTTCATCTGTCCATAACCTGGGAACATTTCTGTTCCATGTTCGATTGCAGTGACCTTCTTTTATATCAGGAGCACATGACCAGCTCTTGGCTCCACAGCCCCGTAGCGTACGAGGCCGAGTCAGAGATAAGAGTGCTATAACGCAGAGCTAAAGTTCTTGTGTGCGGCGACGGAGCATTTGTTTGCGGTGTAGGAGAAGGAGATCCGCTCCCTGAACACGGCAAAGCTTTAATATATGATCAGAGAACTGCTGTATTACACGGTGATACTGATTCACGTCAGAGTTTGCTCTCACTGACTGAAAGACCTAGGGACAAGAACACAAAGTTCTAAAAATCTGAGGTCGTCAAGTCCTCAAGTAAGAAATAAAACACTTCGGGGTGTGCGGTTATGGAAAACTAAACCCCTCCATGAATATAAAAAAAAACACAGAAATTTGTCAACAAATTAGAGTTTTTTTGATTTATTAAATAATGAAGGCTTATCAGTTTATACTTACATTAAAGGTTCACTATGTAGGAATATTACATAGTTATATAGATTATATATATACGTAATATTCCTAAGTATGTCATCATTAGTGTATGTAACTACAAATCGTTGTGTTTTCGTAAGCTTAGAATGAGTCATTTATATCTACATAGGGAGCGGGTCCACCTCTACGGAGCCGCCATGTTGCGCCGCTACGGTAGCCAAGAACGGACAAACTTCCGAGAGAGAACCTACTGCGTTTTTTTTTTTTTTTTTTTTTTTTTTTTTTTTTTTTTTTTTTTTAGGTGAATCCGGAAGGATGACAAAGACGACGAAGGGAAGACAAGAAAGAAGAAGGATCAGTGTTTGCTGGTGCTAGAATTTTGTAAAAAGCTAAAATTGTCGTACTTATTATCTAGCATTGAAAAAGCATATGATTCCCGGAAAAAAAAAAAAAAACAAAAAGACAACTGCAAATGATGAGTGAACTGGTTATTTAGATTTGTATTTTATTTTCATAGCCCAGTCCTTCTTAACAGACTCTCAGGAGGAGAACCGCAGACGTGAGGCTGGGAGCCGAGGAAGCGTGGCACGGGCTTGGCGAGAACGTTTCAAGGCTGCAAATTAACCTTATTACCATTTCCCCTTTCCTCCATCTCGTTGCGTAATTCGTACTGAACACCTTAGAAACCGTCACCATGGTAAAAGCGTTTTAAGCAGCAGTAACTATGGAATAAAGAGAGTGTGTGTGAAATCTCCTGCGCCACATCAGTGGCAGCTGAAATGACTGGAAACACAATTACGGCGACTGCTGCAACACTGGAGGAACACTAATTTAACACTCATTATTATTAATCCGATGGGCTGCGGGCTGATAGCTGAACACGGAGCCCGCAAGAAAGAGCTCAGATGCGGCAGCACTACTTTTAGCAGCTTTTATTTCATTTAAGTCACACTTTAATAGTAATATTGCTCAGGCTTCATCATGGGATGGTCCACAGAGCCGCGCTTTCTTTCTTTAGCTCTTTTTCTCTGGAGACGTGTCTGGGTCCAAGGAAAAAAATCCCGGGTGCGAGTGTCGGTTTTTGTTTTGAAGGCAAATATGAAGACCGTGGGACAAAGTTCACGACCATCAATGTGTATACAGGGCTTAACAGATTTGTCTCATCGCAGGTTCAAACAATGAAGCCTGCAGCAACGTCAGGGAGCGGCGCGACACGCTCGGAGGAAAGCGCTATCCACCCACTTCCACATGAATGACCTCGCTGATGCCCGTGATTGGATAGCGTCGCTCGTGATTGACAGGGGACAGAGCTTGCCACCCCTCCCTCCCTGAGAGTACGGACAATTCGATGTCATGGCTGTGACGTCACCGAGATCCGAACTCGCGATCTCTGGATGATAATGAGCGGGATTCATTTCAGAAGAAGGTGGGAATGGGATTTGTTGGAATTTGAGATTTGGAATGGCCCCTTCGTGTGCGCTCAGTTCCACAAATCCACACCGTGGACGTTGCTTGCTGTCACGCACGTTCCGTGTGGGTCTTTCACAATAATGTCACACGGCCATGACTCACTCTGCTGCATCTGTGGATGTGATGCAACGACCACTGAAACTCTAGGACACGCGTTAGTCAGTTTCCCCGAGTCCGAGTCCGAGCACGGCTTACTCTTTTGGTTGATTCGCTACTTGGTTTGGTTTCATGATGCACATAATTAACCGAACAAACACTTGTTAAAGGGCAAAGGACTCATTAAACGTGTTTCGTTCGCTGACGAGAAACACGGCGGTGGAAAAAGAAATCTTTACTAAGAGTGTGCACAAACCATGAAAATTAGACGGAAATAAGATCGCAAAAGCTAGTTTAAAACATTTGTATTCTGATTTTACTTTTTTTTATTTATCTTTTGGTCCAAATATTTAGAACACATGGCGATTCTTCAGCACTGCAGCGCCGTCCTTTGGTTAGGTTTACGATCAGAACCCAGAAAACATGGCATGTGTGCGTTTGGTTGATTTCTTGCACTCGGGTCGATTCAGAGTCGAGTCGCTTCCTCGTTGCAATCGAACAGCGCTGGAGAGTTTGGAGGCCTGTGGTCATGTTTAATTGCAATGACCATCGTGGAAGGAGAAAACTCGTCTTTAATCACGTCAAAGGCAAAAAAAACCGCCTGCGGGTTTTCAGGAAAACACACGAGTATTTCATTTACTCACCAATAAGTGCGCAAACAAAACTCATTAACACCACTCACAGTCAGGATTCGGTGAACCACGGACTGTTTAAATCTTTCCCCGTGTTACGATTTTAAAAATGTACGTTTTCCTGCTGGAAACCGATGCACGGAGGTAAAGACAGCCAATCTGACTGCAACACAAGATCCCGAAGCTTGTTTCCAGAAAAGTGCACAAACATAGACGCTTTGTAATCCCATGGATGGCTCTCGTCAGGACAAAGAAACTTTCTCAATCCTTTCATAATCTGGTTTGGTTTCGGAGATTACCATGACAAATATATACCACATTACCGGAAGACATTTCTATAGTACGCATCTCACACATTCTGATGATTTAACGCGCCACTTGGACTTTTAAGAAATGTCTACAATATAGTGATTTGAAACAGGCCTATTTATTTATTGTGTATAAAAATATTTGCTGAAATTGGAGAAAATGAATGCGATCAAAATGTGACCAAGTCCATTTTAAAACTTTTTCAATTATCGTTTGAAACGCTCAGTACAAAAATGAGAACAAGATATCAGATGCGTGCAGAGTTTGTAAGTTATTAAGACAAATAACATGTTACAGAAAAATATCCGGCATCTCAGGGAAGTATATTGCACGATCACAATATTAAACAAAATACAATATTGTACATATTGGTATGGTATTAGCATACCAATATCTAGTGGGACTAGCTATTGGCATGCAGTGACCCAGTGTCAAAGGATACAGGTAGACGAAAGTGACGTCATTTTGTATGTGGTTTAAGCGGTTATACTCCGCGTGAAGCTAAATCAATCCCTAAAGACATTTGAACACAGCACTGCTGTAGTACAGGCTCTCTCTAAAATAAATAAACACTCAACATGATAATAGTTTGAATGTCTGCATCTCGCTGTCTGAATGTAATACACACACGCAGAAGTGAAGACGACCAATCAGCCTGCAGCCTGACAGATCCTGAAGCTCGTGGCCAGAAAAGTGCACGAAAGCCTCACAACTCAAGCCTCACCATCTCGCTACGACCTGAACAGCTCAGAGTGGATATCTTATGAAAGGCATAAACATCCAAGGGCTTGAAACGAAACGTGTACTGCGTACGGTAAGATATTACTAATAAAGAAGATAATGTTAGGTGTTTTCTTACATGTGAACGAGACATGAGGCGGTTTGCTATGACGAGGACGCACGACGCTCCTCTCCTCAGCGCTCTCTCTCCTGGACTCGTCCTCCAGCGGGAGTCCGGCGTCGCGCGTTCACGTGTTTCGGAGGAGCGGCTTTGAGTATTTACGGTCGGATACGTTCGAGCTTACTCGTGCCGGTTTCTCCCATATCAACTACCCCACCTTTAACGATCGCTGCCTGGAAGCCCCGCCCCTTTTCGTCGCAGGAAACGGAGAACACTTTGAGATCATTAATATGAAATGAAACCTTTCGGCGCGTGTTTGAAGAAGCTAACGTACGTATTTAAGACGGCTATACTTTATATCTCTGAAAAAAGGAACTTTTTTTATTAAAGAAAAACAGGCCTACAAGAAATTGTCACATGTCTCACTTTACAAATAATGTTAACGACAAGGATAATTAGAAAGTGGTCATATGCAGGGGTGAAGGGAGGAAGGAAGGAAGGAAAAATAAAGCGGTTAAGGAAGGAAGGAAGGATGCTCAAAGAAAGAAAGAAAAATTGGATACAAGAATGTTCTATATGTGATGATTATCACAAGGCTGTTCCAGTCTGATCAACACAAGCAAACACACACACACACACACACACACACACACACACACACACACACACACCTGTCCGCGCAGAAGGGAAGGGGGATGAATAAAAGAGCAGACAGAGAGAGGGGCGGAGGAGGAAGGGCCAGTATAAATCTGTTTTCACTTGTCAGGCATGATGGCCTCGGGAGGATGGAGAGAGGCCTGTGATCTTTAATAGCCAATTACCTTCAGTTCTCCGGCGGCGAGGCCTGGCACGATTTATAACACCTGAGAGCGAGCGAGCCGAGCGGCCAGACACACGCAGAATTAATGTTAGCATAAAATCAGGGACTGATTAAAAAAAAAAAAAAAACCTCACAGGATCACAGCATGAGCTCACGGTTTACTAACGAAGGGGACGGGAACGCGTTCATCCCTTTCGCTGTAACAGCACCGGATGTGGACTGCAGGCTTCTAGGCAATAAAAACGAGCTCAGGAGTTGCACTATCTACCGACAAAACTTCAGATTTGCTGTATTTTTAGCACAGACGGCTCGGAATCCTGAGCCACTACAGAAATACAGTACAAATTAGTGTGAGCAGGAATGTAGAACGTTGCATCATCTACACCATTAAAGCAGTCCATTAATCTGGTCGTTCGAGCCGCGGAGATTTCTCAAAGCAGCCCCGGGCCGGTTCACCGCGTGTCGCTCCGCTCATCCACTGCAGGTGCTCCATATTCAATATCCGATGAAATATTTGTTCATACGGAGAAGTTTTCCGTGAGGGGGTGTTTATTTTCGCACCTACGGGAGGAGTCTCCGGCGTCGGCGCTCAGGACTCTGCGCGTCGCGGCTTCTCTGTAACAGGCATCACGTTTTTGGGTTATTCACTTTAACACCGAGATGAAGATGCGGTCGCTGTAACCGACGTGACCTGTTCCGCGGATGTTATGCAAGATTAAACGTGACTGTGAACATGTAAAGAGACGTGACGCTGTTTAATAAACATGTAAATCGTTACTGTTGTATGAGAGGGATAAAGGGACACGCCGTTATAATCCGTTGTGAAAAATAAGAGACGATAAAGGAAAGCAGGGGAAATTCCCAGGTTCCAGCAGCTCCAAAGTAGAAGAAGAATATTAATAGTATATACACTATTTGCAAACTATATAAATATATGTAAAATATTGAATGACGGGTGTTAACTCAGTGACTTGAAGACGCCGTGCTCTTATTCGACGCTTCTGATTCTGCACGTCTTCTCCGCACCTCACCCTAAAACTTCAGAGGACTGCTTTTAACTCAGCGCCTCAGAGGCAGGAGGCTCACGCTGACATTTCTGAAGAATGGTCACACCAGCGAAGAAAAATCCATCACACACACACGCCAGTGTCCCTGTGGCTCGTCTGCCATGTGAGAGTTACTACCTGAAGTGACGGCAGTTTAATAAACACGCAGAGAGAGAGAGAGAGAGAGAGAGAGAGAGAGAGAGAGAGAGAGAGAGAGAGAGACAGACAGAGAAACAGAGAGACAGCGAAAGAGAGAGAGACAGCAAAAGAGACAAACAGACAGCGAGAGAGAGAGAGAGCGAGAGAGAGAAACAGAGAGGAAGAGAGAGAAACAGACAGACAGACAGAGAGAGAGAGAGAGCCAGCGAGAGAGAGAGCGAGAGACAGACAAATAGAGAGAGAAACAGACAGAGAGAGCGAGAGAGCGAGAGAGAGAGAGAGAGAGACAGAGAGAGAGAGCGAGAGAGCGAGACAGACAGAGAGCGAGAGACAGACAAATAGAGAGAGAAACAGACAGAGAGAGCGAGAGAGAGAGAGAGAGAGAGAGAGAGAGAGAGACAGAGAGCAAGAGAGAGAGAGCGAGAGACAGACAGAGAGCGAGAGAGAGCTAGAGAGAGCGAGAGACAGACAGAGACAGACAGAGAGCGAGAGACAGACAGAGAGCGAGAGACAGACAGAGAGCGAGAGACAGACAGAGAGCGAGAGACAGACAGACAGACAGAGAGAGAGGGGAAGCGACAGAGGGGCTTTAAATGCTGACACAGCTATAATAAAGCTCTGCAGCATGTGTTAGCATCAGCGGCGCACGCAGCATTCCCGGGACAGACTCCGGATCCACCGCAACCCTGCCCAGCACTTACAGCCGATGATGTTTGACTGGAAAGCAAAACTAATGTCTCTTCTGCGTCCAGTACGAGGGAGGGTAAAGCTGGTCGCTGAGACAGGTTTTGCAAAAAGCTTTTTTTTTGGGGAGAGAATTTACTTCAATATGAGTAAATAAGCCAATATGGTAAAAGGCCAGTCTTCTGCTCCACGCTGCTAGCCGTCGCAAGCGTCGTCACGGTCCCGTCGTGGCTGGCCTTGCTTTACTAAACACTTAATCTGCATAAACACTTACGCCACTAAAACTGCAGCCGTGCCATATGTATTCTTCAGTGTGATCTCGTGCGATTTGTGACGCGCGGACAGACCTGACATTCAGGTTTACGGAGACGCTCGGCGAGGCGCGGAACACGCCGGAGCACGTTCCGCATCAGGGAACACAACAAAATCTAAAATAAACAGTGAATTCCACAGGACTTCTGAGCACGTCTGTAAGACCCGCGAAACATCGCAGCGATTACAAAAACTCACGGGAAACTTTATTAGCTACAGCGCTCTCAGGTTACGGACCAAAGCTTGCAGTCTGAGCGAGGTGGTCCGGTCCGGTCCGGCGTGGTCCGGTCCCGAGGGAACTCGACTCTGAATCGACACGGCTGCAGGAAGTGAACCCAACACGCCGCGGGTTCGAGTCGGAACGTTTTTCTGCTCGCTTTCCCTCCCTAGAGCTGCTGAACTGAACCTGAGAAAGAAAACTCTGACCTGACAAACAAGAAGAAGAAATACACATTACACGCAAGTCCGTTTCCGCCGTAAGACTTTCACGAGGATGCTTTTCAGAACTACGGAGCGCCCGCTTTTGCCTCTTGGATTGCAAACGCACCGTTTTTTATTAAAAACGTGAGCTGGAAACCACAGTCTACAACTCTGACTCGATATTACTGATCTGCTGATAAAAAAAAAAAATAAAAAAAAGTGATACTGATTTCAAAGCTTTTCACTTAAAGAATCTTTGCGTCATTTGCGTTTCCCGATTGGCAGCGTTCTAAAATATGAATCATTTAAGTGGCAGCACAGCTCGTATCTCGAGCCTGAGCTTGGGTCACATGCTCCCTCTGGGTTTCCTCCAGGTTCCCTGGTTTCCTCCCACTTCCCAAAAACATGCTCTAAATCGCACGCGAGTGCATACGGCGCTCTTCGATGATCCATCCACCCTTCCTTCCAGCGTCCGTGGGACAGTCTCCGGATCCAGCTGAATAAATCATGCGAGACATGTTTCACATTACAGTCATAAGAGCGGTGCTTCACGATGGAGCACTCTGCATGTCCAACAGGTCCTAAAGCTGATGTCAAGGCACAAAAGCAACCAGTGTGTGCATGCAAAACAATCAGGAAGCTTGCAGTACAAACCCCAACTCGTTCTTGCTTGCAAAGCACTGATCCGCAATGCACATCAAAAAAAAAAATTAATAAAATCACTATGCATTCAGCAAGGTGTGAACTTGAGGGCTTGATTTCCTTCGCGTGCTAGAGCTCCAGGCAATATGCATTGCTTATTCCAGTCCTGCATTAAAGCTATTAACAGGTTAGCTGTTTCAGTAGTATAGCGTGGACATGAGAAGAGAAATAAACAAGGCAGAAAGATAACTCACCACTTATGAGAGGGTTGGACTCCATGTTCGCGTTCAAATCCTGTTTGATTTCAGCACACAAAATCGCACCACGTCCACATATCTGCGTCTAAACGAAGCCAAAAGTCGCTTTTCTGGACAGAAACGAGCGCGATTTTGTTTTAGGATTATATAAGAGTGGGGCGCTGATGCTAACACATACATGCACCTCTTCTTCCATGTTAGCCGCCGCAATGTTGTTAGCTAGCAAGCTAGCTGGTTATTAACACTAGCTACCCACCGCTAACTCACTCACAGCAGGTTGGCTGGGTTAATTTTCGCCTGGTGTTTGATTCAGCAGGGAAGATGTAAATATTTATCACACCTGGATCAGGAATACGAGAAGTGAAGAAGCTAGTAAATGTGAGTTAGTTAGGCTAAAATGGTTAGCGACCCTCTTCTTCTTCTTCGCCTTCTTTTTCTTCTTCTACTCCTTTGGTGCTGTTGAAGTAATTTTTTGTTTTATCCAAGTCCGGAATACAAAAAGAAATCTCCAGTGGTTTCCCATCATGGCTAAAACCTACAAAAATAAAATAAAACTTCCCCACTAAAGCTGTCTAAAGTTTACCCAACATCCCTAGTCGTTAGTAAATCCTAGATATATGTGTGTGTATATAAATATATATATATTTTTTTACTTTGCTATGCTTCCTGTTCACGCGCTCACCTTAACTTCGACATTTCACTTTTCTCTCTCTGCTCAGAGGAGTCCCTGTGGGGCGCCTGCGTCACGTGACGTCAGTGAAAGAAGAAGAAGGGGGGAAGAAAAAAAAAAAAAAAGGCGAGTGAAAAGATGAAAAGCAGAAGGATGACAATAATGTATTATGCATGTGCCAATCGTGAGAGGAGGACAACACCACAAAAAAAGAAAACCGAGCACGGACAGGACAGAAGTCCTGTTCCCACACACTGCACCCAGGGGTGCCAGTACTTTTGCACCATTGATAAGTTAACTGTTTGTAGGTATTCCTAATATTCACTAGCCAGTGTTATCAGATACACTATATGGCCAAAGGTTTGTGGACACCTCACGATCACATCCGCATGTGCCTACTGAGCATCAAGTCTTTTATGCTGTTATAATAAGCGCCGATGTTGTGGGAAGGCTTTCCACTAGATTTTGGAGCGTGGCTGTGAGGATCTGTGTTCATTCAGACACAAGAGCTTTAGTGCGGTCAGGCTGGATGTTGAATGAGGAGGTCTGGGGTGAAGTCAGCGTTCCAGTTCATCCCAAAGGTGTTCAGTGGGGTTGAGATCAGGGCTCTGTGCAGGAGTTCTACACAAATCTGAACACAGTATGTCTTTATACAGCTTGCTTTGGTATGGTCATGCTAGAACCGGTTTGGACCCCTTAGATCCAGTGAAGGGAAATTATAATGCTTTGGGAAAGAACCACAAATGAGGTGATTGGCCAGGTGTCCACATATGTATGTTCATATAATGTATCATCGAACATCTAGCTTTTAACAAATTGGACAGGATGTGGTACAGTCGCTGTCGTCAGAGGCACAGGATTATGTTGCCAGCTTTGTTGCCTCACTTCCTGGGTTGCTCAGAGAAAGTAAGGGTTCCCAATATTCCCAGCAGTTACAAATTTGAGGTTTATGTGAACAGTGACATTTCTTAATGTGAAATATATCATTGTGGCTTTATGCAACCAGGAGCTTCTGCCCATCATGGGGCTCTGTATGATGAGATCATTCTATCCATCATGGGGCTTCGTCCAACAAAAACCTGCTGCCCATCGTGAAGGTTTAGCCAAAAAAATAAAAAGGCTTCAGTCCATCATGGAGGTTTGTCTATCATGGAGCTCTGTCCAAAAACACCCTTCTGTCCATCATGGAGCTCCGTCCAAAAAGACGCTTCTGTCCATCATGAAGCTCTGTCCAAAAAGACGCTTCTGTCCATCATGAAGCTCTGTCCAAAAACACCCTTCTGTCCATCATGGAGCTCCGTCCAAGAAGACCCTTCTGTCCATCATGGAGGTCCGTCCAAAATCACCCTTCTGTCCATCATAGAGCACTGTCCAAAGAGATGCTTCTGTCCATCATGCAGCGCCGTCCAAAAAGACGCCTTCTGTCCATCATGGAGCTCCGTCTAATAACACCCTTCTGTCCATCATGGAGCTATGTCCAAGAAGACCCTTCTGTCCATCAACACCCTTCTGTCCATCATGGTGATCCGTCCAAAAACACCCTTCTGTCCATCATGGAGCTCCGTCCAAAAAGACGCTTCTGTCCATCATGAAGCTTTGTCCAATCAGGGAATTACAGCCAAATAATCAGTGGCAGGTTGGTGTAATGCAGCCTTACACTTAGTGACTAAAATTTTTTATTTATTAACAAATGACACATTATGTTTTTTTTAACCATTTATAGTTACATTTAATGTCATAGAACATCTGCAACAAATGAATCTCTCTTGAAATTCATTCACTCCTCTTCAGAAAGCACTTTGGCCCAGGGTTGCGGTGGATCCGGAGTCTGTCCCGGGAACACGTGTGCACATTGTGCAGTCTTACCCGACATTCTGCATTAAAGAAAACATGTAAATGTCATTTTTGACCCATTTCATTTCTGCCAACACAGAAAACCAGCATATTCATCTGTATCTGCTTGCTGCGTGCATGTACTCATCCAGAGGGTCCTGAACGTGCGCTGCACGCTTGTTGTACAACGAGTCCATTCGGACCAATGCGTCTTTGTAAGAAAGAAATATTAATCTATTTCAGGAAGCAGGTCTTACACTGCTGCCACTATTCAACATCTAGTTTCCATGGCAACCGGATACTAGTGTGACAGCGTATCCGTCACGGTGATGCCGAAGGAGCCGAGCTAGAACGCCTCGTTCTCTTCCTCGTGGTGCACAAGCAAAAGTTCGGGAAATAATCATTTCTGGTACAGTTAAACATCTTCCAGTTATCGACAAGAAACGAGACAAATCTGAACTCTTTTATAGATGTTGTATATACTTTTTTTGTTCAGAACATGAGTGTAAACTGCATCTCAATTATGCTGCTGTTTTGTGTCTTCTCTTTTCACAAACAGGTGAAAGACATGGTTTTGTAGTAACGTAGTCGACGTGTTCACTGGACAGACGCTTTTATTCAAGGTGACGCACAATACAAGCATATAACACTCCATGCTTGATTCTCTCCTGGGATTTAACGGAAAAGTAAGAAGGTGGTGAATCTGATCTGCACGCACAGACGACACGCACGACGCCTAATGATCTGGTGACTACATCAAGAGTCCACATCATTACCAGAGCTTGTATGAGTCATGTATTTTTACAAAGAGCAATTAGTCACCATCTCAGGCAACCTTCACAGTCGCTAAAAGATCATTACTGCAGTCACAGCTATTCAAAATAAGTCGCACTTTATTGAATCCATTTTGCAACGTAACAGTAAAACCTGTTAATAAAAAAAAAAAAAGGAAAAAAAGTGCCATTGACATACATATCACTTCACAGTACAAAGCCCGCACACGCTGTATTCATGCACCGTGTCTCAAAAGGCAGAACGGAGGTCACTGTGCCGCCGTGCGGTGCTTAAAACACCTCCCGTCTCTTCGTCTCAGGAAGATCTTGCAGACCCTGTAGTTCCCTTAAACCCTGAGGGGGGGAAGACGTCTTAGTCGTAAGATTCAATCAGAGATAAAAACAAGCTTCATCCAAACTCAAGTGAAAAGATCTACCTCCAAAACCAGGCGGATGTGCGCTTTGATCTTTGCCGCGTCTTTGGTAAGAACCTCACTGTACCTGCGTCGAACAGATGAAGACTTAACAAATGACGCACAGGGATGAGAACAAACCCCACTGACGAAGAAGACATGATCTTACTCTGTGAGCTGGCTGGTTTTCTTCTCTATAAAGGTCAGCGCTTCCGAAAGGGTCAGTTCCAGAAAGAATCCGTATCCGACGGCAACAAAGATTTTAGACGCGTCAGGCCTGAAATCAAATCAAGTCACTTTGTCACATCACATTACTGGTACATTGGTACAGTACATACGAGTGTGAAATTCTTGTGTGCAAGCAATAGTGGTGTACAAAAAAGAATAAAGAAATACAAATGCACATGAATACATATTCATAAATAGGTGTGAATACAAGGCATATGTACAAGTTATAAGAAATCAATATCCGTAATAGATATAAATACAAAATATACATGTATGTGTGTATATATATATATATAAAGTCTGAGTGAACTCGTTTTATGAATGGCAAATCATAGAAATGACTTCAAATATTGTGGGATTAGATACTTCTCTCTTGTATCGCCTTCCACACAAGCAAACCTCAATACCAGGGATCATCTGCGTTTTCACATAAAGCAATAAAACATACACGATATTGTAAAGAGATCAGAATATCTTCTTGTTCCTTAATAACTGTCAAGCCCAACTCGAAGCCTTACAGCAAGTGGTTCTGGGAAATGTCTAAGGAATTCATTTGCATTATATATGAGATATGAGAAGGACCTACGGTGGATATGAAAAATTAACACGCTCCTTTTCAAAGTTCAGGATTTTGTGATGGAAAAAAAAAATGAAACCAGATTTATTTTATTTTTTTTTTTTCCACGCTCAATATGAAATTACAACGTGTGAAAATGAAGTGAAAGCCGCTTTTAGGGAAAAATAAAATAACCCGTTTGCACACCCTTTTATAATTAGATTGAATTATCGCATTCGATCGATCGCTCAAAAGTATTTATCGTACAGCTGTCACTAATGAAATGATTCTGCTTTACCCCAAATAAAGATCAGGATTTTCTTTGGTTTTATCCGACTGCTGAAGCCATAAGAGCTTACAAAGCCTGTACGGTATCTCACTTGTTGAAAAATATCGACCTGGAGAGGGGTATAAAATTATTTCCAATTCTTGGAAATAGAGCACTACAGTGACATCGCCAAGAACAGGATGTCCCTCCAAGATTTTACAAAAGAACAAGACAAAAACTTACCAGGGAGGCTG
>JAQQZR010000039.1:3460285-3475674 GCA_030068235.1 Notoglanidium macrostoma | reverse complement strand
GCAAACTCCACACAGAAAGGCACCCTGGGTGACCCGGGGATGGAACCCAGGACCTTCTTGCTGTGAGGCGACAGTGCGAACCACCGCACCACCGTGCCGCCCCGTATAAAATCTTTTCATGTAAAATTAGATTGACTTTAGCTGATTAATAAAACGGAGTCAAAATACAATTTTAGATTTTTTTTCCCTTACCATTTGTTTGTTCTTATTCTTTAAAAAGTGCAAAAAATCTCCTAGCATATATTTTTGGTGACATCATGATTTAGAGCATAGCCTTACATTAGACGTTTTGTAGCATAACATTAACAACACGGTAAACCATCACGTCTAAACGAATCTGAAGAAAATAAATACAATGTCGAGGTTTTTTTTTTTTTTTTATAGTAAATAGTGACCATTTCGTTACGTTTTTCAGTCCAAATCTGCCGTCTCGTCTCGGGGGTTTACACAACGCAGGTGCATGAAGACACAAACACACAAACACTTCAGTACACATCCCACATGCTGCTACACTGCTACATCAACCGTATCACTGCTGTACAGACATTTTCCCCACTCGTTAGTAAACACGAAGACGTCCGAAAAGATGTGCAAGACATCCTAGTGATAAAGCTTCAGTTTGAAAATGTGCATTTTTGATCCGTGTTTGCATCGTTCTGACGTTCGTGCCTCCGAGTCCTCCTTACAGTCGTCCTCAAATGGAAATCAACTAGGCTAAGTGGAGTCCTGCGCTTTTCTTCTTCACTTTTCTTCCGTCCGGATTAGCAGAGCGTGTTGCTCCAGGCCACCTGCCATAACACAGATAAAAGAACATAGGATGTGTCAGTGTAACTTATTCAGCGGTGCGTAAAAAACAGTGTGAATAACAACGGCTCGTTATTATAATTGGTCATTTGATGGGAATTTGTAGCATCACTTTAACAGCTCGAATGCTTTGATTGCATTCTGACCTACTTAGACGTTTCTGCTTCAAAGTTCTTAAAGAAAAAATAACATCATAAAGGGCCGACGTTGCTAAGAAGTGAATCTTAGCAGGACAGGAGGGAAAAAATTCACTTTATCATTCAAGTACTAGCATGGTACGTCAGTGGACGAGATAACAACGTTAATAACCAGCACCTTCTTCCCTGTGGTTAGACTGACCAAAAGAGACGCTTGAGTTTTCTGTTGGTTCCTCAGAAAATAGGTCACAGGTCATAGTTCACCCAGATAAAGCCAGATGTAAGTGCTCCCGAAACGAATTTTCCCTTCAGTGAACTGGTTTTTCTGCTGGATGAATTTTGTTTGTCTTTCGTCTGACTGGTGCTTAACTGTTATAAAGTAAGTACATAAAAGTCTTTACACATACAACATATTTTTTCGAGTGAATGTCCCATAAATGTACACTTTCACATCAAAAGTGAATGATTGTGTGCAAAAACAAGTGAAATTTTGTTTTTTTTTCCCGCAACAGTCTTTCATCTGCGAAAGGAAAAAATTCAACCAATCAGGGCGTAGGATGTGGAAACGTCATCACTTTCCTGCAGACACGGCGGAATCTCATCATTTAGTGTCTCAAAACCCGGCACTGTCTGACAACGGCAACAAAAATCATAAAGATAACGACTTTAAAAACGATTAGGACAGGATCCCGGAAATGAAAACGGTTGGTAACCCAGTCTATGATCCGTAGCCTGCTTTGTGATGTGATGAAGATAGATACACTGTGAGATTTTCGATCCTGAAACAATCAGTGAAACTCCCTGAGTTCTCACCTACTTTTCTTTTTTCCTCTCTTTTTTTTGTAAAGAATAACCACCAGCTCATAATCTCTTGTCAATTCCATCATAAGGCAATTATTTTTGTGGAATACTCGCGTAACCGTGTCGGGTTTAATGTGAATGTTAACGTTGCGTTAAATTCGCCAACAATTGTTTCACGCTGTATTTTCTTATCAAATGCATACGTGCCAATAACCAAAAATGAATTTGTTTAGATGTAAAATGTCTTTATCCATCACCATGGATTAGCTGGAAAACCAAAAAGAAGATGGTCACTGACCTACACAAAGCAACCTAATGGGTATTTATATCATGTATACTGTTCAAAATAGCATTTCTCCCAATCAGGGCCATACTATAAAAGTTTAAAAAGTCTGGAAAAGATTTCAATTTTGACAAGATTAATAAACACTGTTTGCAAGTCAGGAAACCTTGAGAAAAATCGCACTGCCTGAACGTCAAGCCTCATTGGAGCTTCAAGAAGAATAAGAAGAATAAGAAGCCTTTATTTCTCACATCTACATTATAGCACAGTGAAATTCTTTTCTTTGCATGTCCCGGTTTATTAGGAATCCTGTGTTGTTGTCACTTGGTACAATTTTTTTTTTAGCCATGAGTGGCGTTGGTGTGTTTGGTGAAAAATAGGGCCTGCATACAAGCCCACTGCAAGTCCATGCTGATGGATTACTGATATTTTGGTGCTGTTTTGTGACTGGTGGAACAAGAGCTCTTGTCAAGATTGATGGAATGGTCCAGTTCGCTATATACAGAAGGCTAAGACTTGGCCAAAGATGTAGATTTTAACAAGATAATGACCTTGAATATACCAAAGAATCACCACCAACGCTCAATTCTTTAACTCTGCCAGGAGGTTACAACTTCACTGTCAATGCTGAACAAGATAACGGCTTTAAATATAGAAACAAATGAACACCAAAGAGCAACACTTTGACTCTACTCGGAGGTTAAAACTTGGAAATGGTGCTTTGGCGACTCAGACAATGGATGAGGATCCACGTGGCAAAGTTGAATAAATACAAAGGCAGTAGAAATTGCAGTCCAAGCTTAAAGTCCTTAAATCAAGCAAGTGTCATAATATTAGTCAGTAGAGAGATCAAGGATAAAGGATCACAGAAAAAGGAAACAAGGCAAGGGTCATACATGTCAAGGCAAACTGGATAAATGGATTAGTATTCAGACTTCGGCTGCATCCGAATACTCATACATGGAGTACACAAAAAGCAGTACGCCGTAACCGGTAAGGTGTCCGAATACTCAGTATGCATTTAATAGTAGTCGAACAGTACCTGGATAATGTACTACATTCGTAGTATGCAAAGGTACCACACTACACTGCACTACAAGAACAGGTACGATAGCGGTGAAGTCCATCCGAATTGTGTCCTTACTACTCGCTCGCACACTAACAGTACATACTACAGTAACAGTCAGGTAGTAGGTACTTACCTGACGTTACTGAGCATTCGGATGCAGCCACAGAGATATTGGCAAGGCTTCGCAATGACTGAACGTTCGTGAACTTCTTGTAATAGAAAGAGACCCAGAAATGGGTTTATCAGGGGCTATGCTAGAACTCGACCTTCATCCTCCTCCTCCTCACAGTGCTTTTAACAAGATAATGGCCTCATGTTCCGCATAATGGAACATGGTCTGAAGTGCTGCAGAGATCCAAACACAACACACGTTAGCAATATACAGTACAAGAGATTAAAATGTTCGGTACGACGAAGAGTTCAGAACACCGCAGTCCTTCCAACTCAGGAAAACACAAATCGTGTAAAGAACCCGTGAAGATTTCCAACTAAGTTTTGCACCAAGAGGTCGAGGCATCAAGAATACGCTTTGTAATAAAGTGACCTACACATGGCCTGGAGATCCTGCATGAAAGTATAAGTCACTAGTGTGTTCTTAATAACAGCAAATGTATTTCTTTTGTAGCGAAATAAATAAATAAACAAGAAAAGAAAAGAAAGCCCAGAGCTAAGTATGAACAGTGAAGAAAGAGTTGCCCGCTCGGACTGCTCTAAATAAATGGGTGTTTTCCCTCTCTCCCTCTCTCCCTCTCTCTCTTTCTCTCCCACTGGGTGAAATTTTATTTATCTGTTTTGATAATTCCATCACGTGTGACCGATGTGATGTAAACGGCTCGATTACTCATTTCAGAATTTTGTGAGCTAGTTGATCAGACTTCAACCTTGCAAGCTTTTTTTCCAACTCTGATTTCTATGACAAGTAATATTGATTCACTGTGATTCATCTCATACACAATGTTGCTTTTATTTATCGGTGAGTCAAGTAAAGAAATCGAGTTACAAAAAAAAAAAAAGAAAGAAACAGACGAACGGCATGCGAAACCGGAGTGTTATATAAAAGGTTTTCCTGATGACTCCCACCTCCACGAGAGGTTCAAGGAAAGGTTTTTTTGCTCTTCTGAGCTGAGTCATAGTCTCTGCTGTTGCCAAGCTTTCTTAAATGTCTGGCGTTTGTTTTTTATTAATTACATTTTCTTTAGCTTCATCTTTCTTGTTTCTTTCCTCTTTTTCTTACTTCATTTAATTTCTTTCCTTTTCCTATTTTCCCCTGTGATTTTCCATGTCCTTCCTTCCTTCCTTTATTCTCACTTTTACACTCAGACTAAGCAGGAATATCCATGTCGGTTGCCATTTCAAAGTATTTTATGCATTATGGTGGTTGTTTTTTTTTCCTTTCCGAGGACGTCAGTAATAAGAGAGCGATGGGACATTCTGCTTCTATAGCTTAGACATCCTGAAGAGAGAGCGAGTGTGTGCTGGAGAGATAGAGGGCAAGTGGAAAATTACTCTGAAGAGATTTTATAGGTTTAGAAGAAAAGAAAATTGCAAAAAAAAAAAAAAGGGTGTAAGAGGAGAAACGAGGAGTAGACTGCAAGTCATGGACATACAGCCTGGAGAAAACTCACCTAATGAGTCACGACACCAACTGAAAAAGTGACTTCTAGCAAAGCTTACAAAATAAAAACAAAGTTCTCATCAATTTAGTAAATAAGGGGGAGAAAGTTTGCAACAAAATACTAGTGCGTGTTCAATTTAGATCCATGTAATTAATTCATTATAAATTTTTTTTTTAAATGAGCATTATTAACATCTTTTCATGTGCAAGTTTTTTTCCCTGTAATTGCTTTTTCACATCCAGTTCCTTTAATTCCGAACCTCTGCATGACACCAATTCAGAGCGATGACACAGAACAGCCACCTTTAACCACCACTAATTAGCCCTAAAGATAGATCAAGTAAAAGTGTGGAGAAATCATAGCCATTAGTGTGTGAGCGTGTGTGTGTGCGCGCACATGCAGCACCTCATGAGGCGATGATGACCCCAGTGGCTCTCTGCTTTGAGTCCGACCTTTATAACATGGAAGTGCAGAATCTCTTTACAGTCTCTTCGGTTAAACCAAGAAACAGAGTCAGAATGAACGTCGGTTGTGGAACATCGGCAGAGAGGAACATTTAGGAGAACATTTTGTCTTTCAAAAACGCCTCAAGTATCAAGCTGCCTACAAAAGCGTTCACAGAAGCATCTTAGACAAGAAACGTGGAGCATCCAGTTTGTTCGGAAAAAAACTGTACTTATGAGAGTTTGTTTTAATTTGCGCTTAAAGAGATGTAATTACATAATTGGCGACTTGTATAAGTGGTGATGAGTCTCTGAGCTGAATTTTAAAAACATTTTGTGAAACTCAGTAAATGAAAAGAAATCCATAAATTAAGAAATATAAGACTAGGCATTTAATCAGATCCAAAAAAATGGCATCCTAAAAAATAGAGGAAGAGTTTGTATCTATCAATAGGCGCTTTTGGACCAAACAGTTCTAGGGACTCTTCGAGAGGAACTACCTCCTGGGGAGCTCTCCCAAGAACTGCACACCTTCAAGGACTTCAAGCCGGCGGCCGGTTGCTATAGCGACGTCACAAGTTTGTTATTTGTCTTCATATGAATGTGTGTCGTGTCCACCGGTGTTCTTGTGTTAAGGTGAAAACAGCAAACTAACAACATTAGGATTTAAACTTGTCCACGTTCGTGTGTCATGTTTCGGTCACGTGTTTCTATAGAAACGGATCATTCCACTGCGCCTTAGAATGGGCGTGACCAGGAAGTGTTATGTGCTGACAGAATGTTCTTTATTTTACATTATAAAAAGAGAATTTGTGGTGGAAAATAGTCGATGATTGCTTAAATATTTACAATGTATTTTCTGACGTGAAAAAAACCCACGGACAAGAAAACTTAGTTCCATTAAGACTTTTTATATTTCGTTTAGATGTGTCAAAATCACGTCGTATTTCCTCAATAATAGGCTCAACAAAGCCTTTTTTTTTTTTTTTTTTAATTAATGCTAACATTAAGAGTTGTTGTTTACACGGCTCACATATTACACAGATTTTAAAAATAAATGGTGTTTGCCTGTACTGCACTGGCTCATGTGTTCGACCAATCACCACACACTTACGCCACTCATGGTTCCTCTTGCACGGGGAGACTACCTACCCTTAAACAGTCGCTAAAGGTCCCTCAGAGCGGCATTTTAAGAGCTGTAACCGTTCTCACAGTGTTCCTACAGTGTGGACACACAAAAAAAAGGGGGTACTTCCTCCAACAGTTCTAAGAACTATGAAAATGTTCCAGTGGCTTACAGCTGCAGTGGCTGAGGAGATTTTTTTCTTCTTCTTTCATTTTATCCTTAATTTGATCTCGGTCAATTTCCCCCGTCCCCGAGTAGCCAACAGGAGAGCGTGAAGGCTAGCATGCACTTCCGCGACACATGAAGCTGAACCAAACACACCGTTTCAAACAGCTGAAACAGAGCAGAATAACACACTCTGAGAGAAGCACTATCTGTCCTCTTCTGCATGCATGAGCTCACCGACGCCCATGATTAGCGAGTGTCTATGATTGACAGGGGGAGAGAATGCCATCCCCTTCCACTCTGCCGATTTTAGGCAAACATTTTTCTGTTGAGCTCATTGCTAGAAGATTTATCACCCTTTCCTCCATTTATGGGTGATTGGCATTGGCACTGGCCTGAATGACATTCACATTCACTCACAACTTTACTGAAAGAGTAATAACTGCAGAGCTACACTCGGACCTAATCCGTGTGCAGTATGTACCTACTGGTTACCTTCATGGCTGCCAACATAAAAACACTAACACATGGGAATATAACAATTAGGATAAACTCACCGCGTTCTTTATGTAATATGAAATGAAAAGACACATAACTTCAAACAAGTGAACAAACTGAGATTAGACACCAGGAAGCAGACAGGAAAGTTCACTGACTCGTTTAGTGAGCTGGAATTGAGTTACCTGCTACTGCGTCCTGTCTGGCTCCATCTTAGTCTCGCCGTTGTGCTTTTCGCTGTTGGTGTGTGACAGACGAGTGGACATGGTGGCTGCCTGAACCACTGCCTTGAAGCTGCGCTTGCGTTTCTGTACATTCTGCTCCGGGTGAAAGATGATGATGTACACTTTGGGGATGTAGAGCATGCCCAGGGACACGGAGGCACTCAGGCTCATGGACACGGTCAGCGTGGTCGTCTGGATGTACATCTGTAATAGACACAGTCACAATCCACAGGCGACTAATGTTATTCAGAAGGACAGACGGTGTGTTCTAAACCTATACAGAAATGAATAGGAGGTGCACTACTGGATTTTTTTTTATTTTAGAAAGCTTGTGATATGGGGACACGGCGAAAACAGCTACACTAGCGAAAAGGTTTTTTTCTTTCAGATATGACGAACATATGACAAACGAAGACTACATTCAATAACATGAACATACAACATTCATTCATTCATCCTTAGTAACTGCCTGCTCAGGGTCATGGCAGTTTAAGTCAAGTTACTCTCTTGTTTGTGTTCTGGGAAATGTTTTTCCAACGACAGGTTTTCAAAAACATTGCAGGAACGTTATATTCACAACATTCCAGCAGAACCTAGAACCTAGAACCTGTTAAATGCCTTAACAATCTGATAACATTCAAACAAACGTTTTTTTGTGGTTTGGAAAATCAGGTTCCCGTTTTCTTTCTATCCCCGCATGTATTTTTTAAACGGCTCACGAATAGTCTAAAAGCTTTCAATTATTGAAAGCACCTGTTTAAAACAATGGCGCTACTTGAAAGCCCAGATCTAATATCTTTAATGAATAAATAAGGTCCCGTAGACGATTCCCACCGGGAGAAATCTTGTGTACTGTCACTGCGGAGAAAAGAAAAGAACAGCGGGCTTCGGTGGTAGTTCACCTGGCGGAGGGGACATGGAGCGAACAAACGAATGCTCCGGTTCTTCATTCCCGTGTTGGTTTCTCTTAGCTTTATTAGGATGGGTGAAGGCATTGTCTTTCCAGCTCCCCCACGCTCGTCTTATCTGCCTCCCACCACAATTAAACCCCTCGCTGGTATGAAGCAGGGCCTTTGTCTCCGTGTCATGGTGTGTCTTCAGGAGATAAAGACAGGAGGGGTGGTGGGGGTGAGAGGGAGAAGACGTCTTCTTTTCTGCACGTCTCATCTCTTCCTGTGTTTGCACGTTGCCGTATGAAAGCCGGCTTCAAAAAGAAACTGCTTGAGACGCAACTTTGGCGTGTTATCACGGGCCTGGCAGGTTGCTGCAGGCTTTGCCACATTCATATTGAAATGACTTCATTCTGCATAATTTTGCTGCATAAGGACTTAACTAGTCGCTAAACTGTTTTGTCCTTGCTGTTGACGAGCCCTGGGGAAACTGGGGAAAGATAGTGTTGTGGTAAAATGGTGGCTGTTCCTTGGAAATAACAATTTCCTGCTGTGTGGATAAATGCACTGTGCGTTTGAGCACATGCAGGATGACATAACGAGACAGAGGAAGAAGAATAAGGAAAGGTTTATAGGAGCATAGTGTTTATAGTACTAATCATAGAGGAGATGAAGTGTGTAATGAGTGTAATGAGATTTCTCTCTGAACAGTCTGTCTCGATGTACCTGATCGCACGACCAGTTTGCACACATTTGGATAAATGAGTGGCTGAATTGATATGAATGTGGCTGAAGTTCGTTTGAATAAAGGCTCTATCAGTCTATATGTCCATCTATCTGTCTATCGTTAATAAATGCATACATTTATTTCCTTACTTGCTTGCTTGCATGCAGGCTTATTTGATTGCTTATTACTTAGGAAAAATAATAAGATCAACTAATTTTCTCTTCGGTATAATTCCTTCTCTTTTTTTTGCTCCCCTTCTCTTCGGATTGGTTTTAATAGTCCATAAATATTTCACTTTATATTTATATATATATATATATATATATATATATATATATATATATTTAGTCTTTATTGTCCTCCTAAAAGTATGAGGTGGTAGGTAAAAAAAAACAAAAAAAACAACACTAAAATTTAAATATTCATAAGAAATGAGTCATTCAAAAAGTTATACTAGTTAGAAGTCCTGTTTGTGATATTGATATCCATTTCAGTGTCAAGAAATGTGCCCGATACCTGCCTATTAGTGTATATGAGAAACTTTAAGGGTCACTGTTGTGTTGTTCTTTTAGAGGAAAACTTTCCCATGTAAGATGAAAATGATCAAAATGAGCTAAATGAACTGCTAGCGAACGCAAAACCCTTTTCCTTCCTGCATTCTTTCCCACTTGGCTTTTTTTCCAGGTGAATCTGATTCATGCTCAAGCAGTCTTTCTGTACTATATAATATTTGTAAACTGGATCGAAGCAAAGACATCTCACGGCTGTTATAAAGCCGACAGCTCTCACCTTCTCCGAGGACTGTGCCGTGCTGAAGAAGATGGGCACGAAGGCCAGCCACACGATGCATGTGGTGTACATGGTGAAGCCGATGGGCTTGGCTTCGTTGAAGGTCTCAGGGACACCTCGGCTTTTGACGGCGTAAATGGTGCACGTCACCATGAGCAAGATGCTGTAGCTCAGGCAGCAGATCAGCGACAGGTCAGACATGTCGCACTTCAGGATGCCGCGTGCCAGCTCGGGGTTGGGCGGCCGCAGCTCCTCGTAGTCTACGATGGTGTGGGGCGGCACCACACCGAACCAGATAAACACTCCGATCACCTGCACAGAAAGAGAGAGAGAGAGAGGGATGAAGATCTGGGGTGAGGTGCAGGAATATGGAACGGGGAACTTTTCACTGGTAGATGCAAGAATGTATTCAATGAAATACAGTACCAGCAAATTCAGGATGCAAACACCACACTGGCTGTAAAAAAGCTGAAGATGAAAAGAAGATGGCTTCACGAAAGGATAATGATCCTAAACACACATGGCTTTAGGCCATTTTGCTTATTTTGAAACCGGAAAAGATGGAAATAAAAAATAATCTTGCTTAAAGTATTAAAGAAATGTATCATCTTTAACTTCATGCTTTTTGGAAATCAGCTGTAGCTTTTACAGGGGTGCTCAAACTTTTGCATGCCACCAAGTATAAATTACTGTCTTGTCTTCAATCTGATCGTCAATGTGCTCACACTGAAAAATATAAAATACAGCCTAAATAATGACCTTTGTGGATACTCCCATCACGCATAGGAAATTTATTTTATTATTACCAAATTTTATTCAGAGTAAGATTATGAGTACATGTTTAGGTACTTGATACCAATATTGACACATAAATGAGTAACCTATTAGTATTATGTAATCAAGGGTGTCATGGAACATCTTATTTAGCTCGGTTTATGTTGGTTGCTGCCATGTTTTGCTAGTAATGAGCTCCTCGTGCTCAGCTTTATTTTTACAGTGTCATTAACAGATGTCCTGGGTGTCCATGAATTAGACCCAAAATAGTCCCTGGTGAACGAGAAGTAAGAAAGTGCACGTTTTTCAGTGCTCAGTACTCGCAGAACTGTACTGCTCTCACGCGTGACAGTTTCTCTGAACGCTCGCGTCGCTGCGCCGTGCTTATGAACACCTTCGTATGTGCGTACACATCACAGCACCTTGCGCTTGTTTTCATGACCAAGCTCGCTGATATTGACCTGTACGCTCGCCTTTCTTTTAAAGATACTGTTTAAACTCCATCACGTTTTTTTTTTAATCTTGCACGAGGATGCTGTAGTTCCTAATCTTGATATTTTCGCAGAGCACCGTTTGCAGCCTAGTTTGCTTTGATTGGCATCATTAATCATGGAATACATGCAGATCACCGTCATTCCGTATCGTCTGTTCATCAGTGTGGCATTTAGTGCACTGGGCTTACATCACATACCATCAGATTTTGGGTTCGGGAAACATTTTTACAAGGAAAAGTTCAACTAAATGAGCAGGGAATCAGAGAAATACACGTTACCATGGGTACTGCTGCCTAGGAAGTGCAGAGCAGATAACAGACAGGAGCTACGAAGGGCCTCAAATCCGTAACTGTTAAATCCGAATCAGAAGCATTTTATTGAGGGAAATGATTTTGTTGCAGTTGCTCAACAACCACTTCTTCTTGGAACTCTTTCTAAAAGAGAAACCCTCTGTTGTTTGGAGCTACATTTAACTTTCAGGGTTTCCCCAGAGGAACAAACCCATTAGAATTCCAGATTTAGATTTCGCCCAACAACTTTGCTTCTTTAGATTGCGCTTGCTACTTGCTACTAACAGCAAGTAGCACTGAACACAACCCAGCAGTATTATTCACAAAACACGACAGACAAAAAGCCAGTTCGAATCCTGATGATGTCACAGCCAGGCGAGAGAACGAGACAGCAAAACGAGGAGCGGTTTCTGAGTGGGCGGTCCCTCCCCTGTCAATCAAAGTGACACTAGTCGATCGTATGTGTCTGCGCTCATGTACGCAGAAGACGGCGGATAGCGCTTCCCTGTGAGTGTTATGCTGCCCTGTGACACAGCATGAGCAGCAATTGGTGTGAAATGGCAGGTGATGAGATTGGAGAGAAAAAGGAGGAAATAAAAAAACTCAAGTACATGAAAGGCAAAGTGTAATAATATAATTAATATAATGTAAATAATATGGTTTAAAAAATGATGTAAAAGTAACATACTAGTAAAAGGCAAGTAATATTAGGTGACTAATAGTAACAGGCAAATGATAATTTATGGTTAAATGCTAAAAAAAAAAAAAAGAAAAAAAAAAAAGGTTTTGGGTTGTTTTTTAAAAATCAGTGATGGATGAAGCATGATGAATTGGTAATGTAGACGAGAAAGGCTGTTTATCCTAATTACTTTCGATAAATGTGTCAAATAAATCAATGCAAATGTAAAACGAGGCTTTAGAGCAAGTGGAGGGTGAGGATGGGTGTCAGTACATACAGTCAGGTTAAAATTTAATTAAACACACACACACACACATAGGACCATGTGGACCATGAGCACTCTATGGAATTGGATCAATGGAACTGGATCATTACACAGTGAAACAGATAACAATCAGGGTTTTTTGCATGGATTTGTGAGCCCATGAGTTCAGTTTAGGTGGAATTCAAACAAACACCAAGCTTCCTTTGTGGAGCGGAAAACTCCAGAAAGCATCCTGTTAACAAACCGTACAAGATAACTGCCGTAAATAGCCCCAGTTGCAATTAATAAGGTTTAATTTAGGGTTTTAAAATGACCCTCCTACCAAGAAGTAGACAGATTAAACTGCAGAAAACGGTGCTCTTGTGTATTTATCCCGTATCACAGTCCTTCATTTGAATACAGCAGCTGGACGCTGGAAGAACACAGAGACGAGCCCGCCCTCCCCACCTGTTCGTCGCAGGAACTCGCTCGCTGAAGCTTAATCTCATCTGCTAATGCAAAAAAACTTCCAGAAGAAAGTTTCAGGTCATGGAAGGGGAACGCAGACGCAGACGTGAAGACAGATGCCGCTGTCATGAAGCTCAGCAGAGTGGCAGCACGATCATTTAGACTCGCTGACACCTCCGCCATCATGAGCAGGGAGGCAGGGCTAAAAAATATCCCGCTGTCAATCAATCCGGCGCCAGAGGACGGATAAGCTCCTCTCCCCCGCATCCCACTTCCACTGAGTCATGCGCATCTCATTCATACTAAGCGCAGCCACAATTGCTTTATTAATATTTCTGCCTGTAAACGTGTGCATCAGCATCCTGTAACTTTTTGAGGTGGCAGAGAAAGCAGGAAGACGCGTGGGCTAGTTTTTCCTCTGCCTCAGGCATATTAGTCACAAAGCAGTAGCTGGAATTGATGAGGAATTTGCTGCCGATGCGTATCAGTGAGCTGGTCTGTGTAACACTGAGCACTCAAACTGATGAGATGTGCAGACAGCTTAGCATCAAAAAACCAGCAGTGTGCCTGTCTGTGTGTCTCTCTGGATCCTATTCAGAACAAATTCCTCATACTTGGAGATGATATAAGATCTGTGTCAACTGCTTCTGTTTTTCTACGGAGTCCCAAATTACTATTTTGAACTGTATAAAGAGCTTTTACTCACAGATTCTTATTCAGTTATTTCCCCTTAAATTGCACTGCAAAAAAAATGATGTCGAAGTAAATGGAAATAGCTTGAATGTACTGAAATGGATCTAGTAATTCCTATAATAAGATTACAATAAACCAAACGTAAGATTATTAAACCTATTCCTAGACATTGCTACTAATTTCAAGCTTAATATTAATCTTGTCTTTTTGCTTATTTCAAGCTTTTACTTTTAGAAAGAAGAGAAATGATCTGCCAGTAGATCATCTGTACTCTTATGATAAGAAATACTAGGTAGATTTGACCATATTCAAGATCTTTTCGCTTGCTCAGAATTCACATATGCAGATCATATTATATAACAGGCGTACTTAACGAAATTCGTGATGCTACATACAATTCTCGCTTACAAAGGCATTGAACATGACTGAATAGAGATAATGCTTAACTATTAGCGCAGGAACTCCCAAACTACGGGTCGCAACCCCTCGTGAGGTCGCTTGATTTACAAATCTCCTTAGTTGTTTAATTTATTTTAAAACGAACATTACAAATATCACTCTATATAACTATGAAGACAGATTTGGTTTACCACTTCTTAGAAATGTAGATGAAAAGAGTACATGCTATTTTTTCCACTATGCTGACATGCTGCGCTAGTGTAGGAGTTCAGCAATAAAAACGAACTAATTTCTCAGTCCACCTACCTCCGCCAGTTCCTCGACAACATCGAGTGACTCTGACTCAGTGGAACAACAAAAGTAGCTTTGAATTCGACATGGAGAATAAATGCATCCTTCTCTGTCGTCTAACATTCAGTTTAAAAATTCATGTTGTCTGAGCGCCAATGAGACCAGAGAGAGAACGTAAAATTAAAAATCTATGAAGCTCTGTGAAAACTCTCACTTTTAATTTTTTATTTTTTTTGTCTCCAGGGCCGTGTAGCTAGTCTCTGGTCAGACGAGCTGCTTTGAGCTAAATAATTTACAGCAAGATGTATCAGTGGATCTGCTACAGATCTTGGCGAGCTGGTTCGGTTTTAGAAAACTGAAATGTCTGAGCTATGGCTGTCCTCTGAAATCTTTTTGTTGGGGCTGCATCTGGACAACACGACCCTTGTGATACAGTAACCACAGTCAAGCCAATAAGAACACGATGTAGCTACATGAATGAGAAATGAAGTTCTCAATCTGTCGACTGTAGCTCTTGTCTCAGTGACACATCCTGGGAGGGGAAGGGTTTAACCCAGAATAGATCGCATTTCCATTTTCCCATAACGCACAGGGATCATTAATGAGATGTATGAGATGATCCTCTTGATCTCCTGTGATTTCCAAGACACTTATCATTTATGATCACTCGCACGGACTCTTTTTAGTAACTCCAGTAACACCTAATAACAAATTACAAGACCTACCAACTGATTTGTCACGTCGCTGTCTGACTACCTAGACCTCTAATCACACACACCTGTTCCCAGCTACTCGTTCACTACAAAAACATATACCAACTTCAGTCGATTGTGAAATATTGCTCCTTGCTGATCACTATTGCCATTACCAAGCCTGAATTCTAATATGTTTCTATATGGGATCTTCAGTCTTATCAGCAAAGGTCAGGTATGGCTGAGGGCTTTCACACCTTACAAATAAGAGGCATACTTGATAGTTGATTGGAGACGAACTGATTAAACAGGTGGAATCGGGTCTGGAACGAAAGCCTGCAGCCACACCGGGCCTTTGTGGATAAGATTGAAGACCCCTGGTTTTTGACTTTGCCATTTGTTGCACCAATAGTCTGGTAAAATCTCACTAAACTCATACTGACACGTTCCTATTACATCCAAAAAAAAACCCATCAGTGCTCAGCCTAATTCCAACCAGACAATGGTCTAAAACCCCAGCTGCTCTTTTCTCTCTTTCTTTCAGTGTCCTGAAGACGTTCCTGAAAAGGAAACTTACTGACCATGACAAAACGCTGACCCTGGAAACTCCTTAACATCTTCTTATGGAAAGCTTCATCACATCAACACTTTTCTTTTTTAAATAACATGAATTGTGTTCGTGTATTAATAGATTTAGACGACATGCAATATCTGCCAGGCGGCACGGTGGTGCGGTGGTTAGCACTGTCGCCTCACAGCAAGAAGGTCCTGGGTTCGATCCCCGGGTCACCCA
>JAQQZR010000039.1:3443713-3460185 GCA_030068235.1 Notoglanidium macrostoma | reverse complement strand
CAGGGTGTACCCCGCCTCTCGCCCCAAGATGCTGGGATTGGCTCCAGCTTCCCCGCCACCCAGATGGATAAAGCGGTGTAGATAATGGAAGGATGGATGGAAATATCTGCCATTCAAGTCAACAACGATTTATTTTAATATAATAACATTAATTGCAAACTCGTGATTTGCTGATATGAAATATGCCATTAAACTAACCCAACGTTTTAATCTACACAGTTAAAGGTCCACTATGTAGGATTTAGAGGGATCTATAAGCAGAAATCTAATATCATAAGTATATTAGTATAAGTATGTTATCATTAGTGTATAATTACCTGTAACTACAAATCGTTGTGTTTTTTCATAAGCTTAGAATGAGCCCTTTTATATCTACATATGGAGCGGGTCCTCCTCTACGGAGTAGCCCAGAACGGCAAACCTCTAAAGAGCACCTTCCACGTTTTCTGTTTTTACAAGTGGCAGCACGAATCCAGAAGAGCACCAGAAGGAAGATGAAGAAGAAAGAAAGACAATGAAGAAGAAATAAGAGGAATCAGTGTTTGCTGGTGCTGGATAACAAGTTTGAGAACCCAAATTTTGTAAAATGGAAGATCATACTTATTATTTAGCACAGAAAATGAAGGGGAGTGTGAATGTGAGTACTTGTAAGTATGCTATGGGCACCTGACGGCCACTGTACAAGGGAGGGGTATTCGGGTGGTTGAATCCTACATAGTGGACCTTTAATTCTTGATCCATGATTGCAGTAACTGTCAGCAGGCCAGGTCAATATGAACGTGTACTGAAATTTTCCGTCTCACATTCATTTCATCAAACCGATACACTTCTATTTCAATCTGTACCGACTCTGTAAGGCACACAAGTCACGGTCGTGTTTTAAACAAATCCAAACATAACAGAATGATGGACGTTCTAAAAGAGTTTTTAATAACGTCGTTGCTACGGTTCACATCACTTCACTAGGAGGCGATCAGAGGGGGAAAAAAAAAGTACACCAAAGAACGCAATCTCACTGCTTGATTAAATGCCCAATTATAACAATAGCTTCCATTTATATTATATGTCACAATGTCATTATTCGTAGAATCTTCAGCAAGCGCTATTTTACCATTCTTACTTCAGTAACCAGAGCCCGGGATCGAAAATAAGACCCTAGAGCTGTAAAGTGCACCGCTGTGACACTCGTTTCATTATTGTAGTGTTAAATAAATTCATGTTGCAGCGATACGGTCACAGCAGTATGCATGACAGGAATAGTGGGATTGTGTATTATTCATTGCTAACTGAATGCCAAGGTTTCATCATAGAGAAAATGTTTTGTTACAGATGCTACCCAACCTAATAGGGCTTTAGTGATGTTTATATCATGTAAATTATTCTAGCAGACTACACTTTCAAAAAGTGGTGGAGAAATGTCCCTAGCTGAACAGCGAAAATTGTGCTAATGTAAATTTATTTTCTGACCTTTCGTGTGGAAAATCTCTGACCGATTTAAAAAGGTAGTTCCATATCCTTGATCAATCAACTGTGACAAATGTAAACTCTTTCTGAAGGGCCTCATGAAGTAAACATTAATCCGATACGCATCAGGAAATGATTTCTTCCTGGCCAGTTAACCACATGATTAGTGAGATTTTGTCTCCGGTTTAACTTTCCATTAACCTGCTTAATGCACAATTTGAAATTGTGAAGTAAAAAACACATGAATTTCAATAAACTCTCAAATATCGCAAAAACGTTTTTACACTCTCATGAGGTGGTTTATCAGGCAATTCGATAAAGAAATATTTCATAAAACTGGAATTAAAACACATTTTTTCGGTGTTTGGATGCAATCAAAATCACCATGCCAACACTTATCCGGTCTTGGAGAACCATCATCATGTTTAATTGGAATGACTATTGCGAGAGGAGAAAACTTGGCTTTAATCACATGACATCACTCGGTGGAAAAACAGACCATTCGCAATTGTGTTTTGTTGACTTTTTTTTTTTTTTAAATCACTTGTATTTTGTGCAAAAGTGCAATGGAAACCTGCTTAGAGGGGTCTAGATTTTTTTTAAATGGAAATAAACTGAAATTTTTTACATTTTGATTTTAACCTTCTGGAAACCAATGATTTGGATAATACTACACTTGACGCTAATCAGTAAAATCGATTTATTCAGTGAAAAAATATATTTGTGAGCCCCTTGGTGGATATGTAGATTCCATGATCCAATGCTATCTTCCAGAGGGTTAAAACAAAAAAGCCAATGTGCAATGTCTTGACTATTAATATTTAAGATGTTGCACAATTTTTAAGGGCACTATTTCAGTTTAAGCAACTATTGAGCATGCTAACTGCTTTCTTTGTACAAAACGTCAGACTTTTGTCAGTCTGACAGTCATCTCTTCTATTGAAGCGTGTATTCAGATGACACTCCAATGGATTTGATGTAACACGGAACATCAGGTTTCACACAAGCTTGTGGAGTTTGTGTCAGCTCGAGTGCACTCTATCATGAAAGCAAAAAAGGGACAAACCAAATACTAAGAAATTCTGAAATCCATGTAAATATTTCTGAGATTCAGTTTGTCACTCAAGTTGTTGCTGATAATCTATTAATGAATAAATTCATAACAAAAATCAGTGTTAAATTGAAAGAGAATGCTAAACAGAAGCATTTTCACTAGTACAACGTGAGCAATGAAAGAAAAGCATTTATGTGTGAAATAAGCAACTTTTGAGAAGTCAGTGTGCCTAAATCAAGGTTGAAATATGGAAATCTATGAAAACCACACTTGTAGTAATAGCATATCTAAGCTATGACCCTCCACCTTTGCAGAATTTATTAAATAATCTTATTTTATTTTCCCTCCATGGACTGCAATCTGTTTAGTCTCACCTGGAAGGAGACGAGGATGAAGGTAATGACGAGCTGCGATGTAGGGCTGATGAACCTCGGCGGCGTCACCGACTTCTTGCCCTGTTCGAAGATGCGGTAGATGCGATTGGTTTTGGTCAGCATTGCCGAGTAGGTGATGCACATCCCGAGGCCGAGCAGCAGCCTGCGTAAAGCGCACACCACCATGTTCGGCTCGGCGATCATAAGGAACGTGATGAGGTAGATCAGGAAGATGCCTGTCAGCAGCACGTAGCTCAGCTCACGCCCTGACGCCCTCACGATGGGTGTGTCGTTGAAGCGCACGAAGATGATCACTACAGACAGAGTAGCCGCGATGCCCAGGATGGCCAGGAACATGGGCACAATAGCCCAGGGTGAGTGCCAGTCAAGCTTGATAATGGGTGTGGGTAAGCAGGCAGTGTGGTTCACCATGGGCCTCATGTCGAATGGGCACATTTCACATGCCAGCTCGCTGACCTGGTACTGGTAGCCATCGCACAGCTCGCAGTGCCAGCAGCACGGTACGCCTTTCACCATCTTCTTCCGCTCACCTGGCCGGCACGGGAAGCTACACACAGAGGGAGGGATGTAATGCTCGCCTCCGGACCACTGCATTTCCTCCACCTGAGGCAAAATATATAATAATTTTATATTAATAAATGCTTAATATACAGAATAACTAAAATTTTGAAAGATTCAAGGAGTACTTTCTACCCAAATACAATAATAAATGATTATTTTCCAGTAACAGCAAGTCTTTTATTATTCTTAAACCAGGTCTGCTTGCCAGTGGGGAGAATTTTGTCTTTATTGAATAACAACACAAGTATTTTTTATCCATTTATAGTTACATTTAATGTTGTGGAACATTTGTGAAACAAGTTAGTCCCTATTAGTACTTACTTTATAGGAGCTAATAAACATCCTGCCTTTCCCTTACCAGTCTCTCTTTTTTTCTCACTCACTTGAAGTTGAAAAGACAAAAACCAAAAAGGAAATCTCTGTCCCGAAGACGTTCTCATGTAGGAAAGCTTTAAATTACAGCTTTACCCTTGACCTTTCTCTTTAGGTAACTGCTGTGTGGAATAAAACACTTCAGGAACTGCTGTTATAGGATAATAATAAACTTCAGGGTGGTAACTTTGTGTTTCACTGTTTCACACCTGTCCATTACTGCTTATTTTCCTAAAACTGCACTACAAAATGGGAATGATCTCTTACTTTAAAGTGTGACATGTTGTATTAGTTAACTGAAAACAGGTCACTTGGCTTCACTCGTAATTATATTGTAATTCTTGGTAATTATATCAAATGATCACATATTACCACCATCACTGTTGCCTGTGGTTTTTTATTATATGTCTAGCCATGGATTTATTTTTTGAGCATGCTGTGGTACCTCACACAGAGTGTATGCATGATGCACTGACCTCCTGATCAGACCAGCATACAAAGACAAAGAAATGGGATGCGTAAAATTTACATTTACATTTATGTCATTTGGCAGACGCCCTTATCCAGAGCGACTTACATCTTATTTTATACAATTGAGCAGTGAAGGTTAAGGGCCTTGCTCAAGTGCCCAGCAGTGGCAGCTTGGCGCTGCTGGGATTTGAACTCACAACCTTCCGATCACTAGTCCAGCAGCTTAACCACTAACCCACAATTTCAGACCCCCCCCCCAAATTCTCAGTTGTAGCTTATACAGGATTGCTGTGTTGATGCAAAATAATTTTTTTATTATTAAACAGGAAGTGGACCCACGTTTATTCGAAGGTGGTTTGTCCACTGGCCGATGACTTTGTATCCTGGGCTGCTGGTGTTGCTGAACTGATACTGAAAGATATCGTAGCGGCCCGGAGCGTCGCCATTCTCGTTGAAAAGGACACCAGTGCCGGCACTGCCTGCAAGCAACCCAAAGAAAATATATCATTATCATTCATATTTAATGTGCTTTACACAGATAAACAGCTAAGTGTCATTTCCATAGAAACAACAGTTCCTGGGGGAAAATGCTGGGTTGTTAATCACTGACAACAACAACAACAACAAATAAGAATGCAATTCTAGATAAAACAAGAATATGAAATAGACAAACATTCCACTTTGCATTAGGTTATCTAATATTGCATGTGGTTTTTACTTTATAGTTTGACATTTCACAATAATGAGATTGAGTTTATGAAGTCGTGTTATTTTCACACTGTTGTTCCTAACAATCAGCAAATAACTCATGTTTATCAAGTCAACATTTTCTTTTAAAAGGAAGCAGATAATAAAATATGAAAGCAAAACAGATAAATCTGATAAATTGAGTGGGCATTTTCACCTACAAAATAGTCTTCATGCGCTCCCTGTTGAATAAAAAAAGGCTTGAACACAGAAGCTCGTTCCACAAGGATGATTACCAGAAATAATTTTTCTGTAAAACTTAATGCAGTGGCATATGGAAAGAACAAAATCATCCCAGTTTCACAGACGAAACGTTTGCATGCGAGTTATCTGTATACCTTCTATACCTTGAATATCAATGTTCTTATACAAACAAATGTTGCAAACCAATGTATCATTCGCAACTTTTACTCGATTGCTCTACATGAGATGTTCTGCACTGACATATTTTAACCAAGCTAAACAAGATTCATATGTAATAAATTATTTTACCTATTTTTAACATATTGCCTGATTCATACGTTTGAAACTCCTCCTCTTCTTTGCAAACACAATCAGACTTGCAAGTCATGGAGAATCACAGTACTCAAGGCAGGTATTTTCAAAACACTGGAAAGCTCTGTATTCTCTGTATATTATGAAAATTACAGGGTATAAACTATCCATATTTTGAAAATACAGTACCTGCATTACCACATAACTTGCATTATAGGAAAATACGTTATCAATAGGCATGTAACTATATATTGTGTATCGATAAATCACGATACAAATTTCTGACATTTCGAATCAATGGAAATTAAAAATGAACCATGATTCATTTCTTAGTTTTTCCTAGCTGTAACAGCAGAGGGCACAATAATATACAGTAGTGGGAATACATGTGACATCACCAACACAGCTCTAGTGCTGCGAAAACGCAAGGAAAAACAGATCTAAAATAGGAAAGAGCTTTTGTGCGATTGACTTTACAAACAGATATGACAAGAAATCAGAGCTACCTTTTTACAGAGTGCTGGAAGCTGAAGAAAAGAGAAGTGACTGTTGGGAGCTGTTTTATGTTCAAGCTATTTTAATCTTTAAGGAAAAGCTTGATACATTTTTAATAGGCTTTTATATTTTACTCCAATCTTTACAAAGGTTTTCAAATAATTACTGTTGGTGGCCATGGCCTAAAGGTTAGAGAAGTGTGTTTGATTCCCTAGACCAGGAGAAATCATGTGTGGGTGGGGGGAATGGACAGCACTTTCCCTTCCCTCTGCATCCACAGCAGAAGTGCCCTTGGCCACTTCAAGGCACCTAACCCCCAATTGCTCCCCGGGTGCTGCAGCATGTGGCTGCCCACTGCTCTGGGTGTAGATGTGTGTGTTCACTGCTTGGATGGGTTAAAAGCAGAGAAAGAATTTTCACTTGGGCAATAAAAAGAGTATCCAAAAATATTTAAGTTGATAAAGAATATGAAAATAAATGTTGGATTTTTTGGTAAGACAATTTTCTTTCAATTTTCTTTCTTTTTTTTTTAAATATCATGGAAAAATCTAATTGTTATTGTGAATCGAATTGGGTGAATTGTTACATGCCTATAAATCACCACCAGGATGGTGTGATGTGGCGGAACACAAAGCGGAGTTGCTGTTACCCAGTCGATGTTGTTTATTTTTCCTATAACCACACAGTATGAAGTGTTTTATTCTTGCTATACTTCACCAATTTACAAAATGTACGGAAATTATGTTCTCTCACCATCCTGACGTTAACATGACAAAAAAAAAAAACACAGCTTACTATATAACTATAAAACCATAAAACCATCTGTCTTGTGTTAGAAATAAATCAACACCTTCTGACCAATCAGATTCGAGAATTATACATATTTCAGTTCTTAACTCTTGAGTCAGTCCCTTTGGGTGCTGCACTTTCTAAAAGAACACAAACATTACTTTCCCCTTACTTGACCTTTAAAATAGACATCTAGAAGCGTATAATTAACTGCCTTAGCTGCGACCACGATTCCCCCAAACCCACAAGCTCACACTCATCCATCGCAGTAGCATTAAGAAGCAGAATGTGTGAGGGAGTTCCCTCTTTTTGCCTTTTTCTTCAATCCCACTGAGCTTTCCATGTTCTCTCACTTCTTCCTCACACACCAGCTGCTGTATATGGAGGATCCATTCATGCATACTTTAACCTGATAAATCTTGCATACACAGTCTATTCTGGGCCCGATTACATTAAAAAGAACAACCACAACTAGGCAGGAAAGGAAAGGACAGCGGTTCTGTGAGGGTTTGAGATTCTTGCCCTTTCACTATGCTGATCCCAAATGGACGATCAACTCGTTCACATCAATTATTCTGTTATAATTTGACAATTTGTAGTTCCTAATCATATTCCTAAGCAGCTTCCGTCACTGCTGAAGGAACAGCATTTTTCTTTAAGGCTCATTTGAAGTCTTAGGATAAAAATAGGGACTCCTTGTGTTTTTTATTTCTCTTTTGAAATAATACATGTTCCTTGCTTGGATGCTCCAGGCTTTCAGTCACAAAAGAGACGAAGAGTGAGGTTTTTTTCCTAGGGTGAAAAAACCTTAATGGACAATTCCTTTAGAAATCCAGAACCAAGTGTGGCTGGAGAAATAACATTTCATGAATGCTAGGGGCGCCGAGATGAGTCGGGCAAAATTAAAGAGGGGAAAAGAAGACCAGAAGGTAAGAGCAAAAGAGAGAGATGCTTTGGTAATGGAGTGCAGAGTTAGCCTCAATTCAGCAGTGCTACTCACGCAGATAAAGTTGTACTGCAGGGCAGAGTGGTGGTTATGAAAGTCTGCACTATACGTACACAACACAATCTCACTGACCTACAGCAAACGCCGAAGTTCATTAGCATTCTTCTGAGAATATAGTGATGTATTTATACGTCTAATCCTGCACTTACATTTGCCTCAAGACTTGGACTCACGTGTAACGTCATGAATTTGTTAATATCACTTTATTTGAACAGTCCACTGTAGACTCTCGACAGTCATAAAGTCATCTATACCTATGATTGTCATTAACCGGCTATAAATAATCATCAGCTTGCAAGTTCAAATTCTGACGATGCTACAGGTATCCTTGGCCGGGACTCCAAGAGAGCAAAACTGGCTTGGTGGGATGGATAGTGATACTTTCTCCCCTGTCAATCACTAAGCAGTCATGTCAACCAGTCATCTTTCCTCCAAGTGTGTTACACTGCCCTGAACTAACATGAGCAAAAACATTCGGTGAATTAAAGGTGCAGTCATCAATTCAAATCCAATACACTTTTTGTCAAATTCAGCAAGTATCTACTCCCTGTCTGTTCGCTGTCCAGACTGTAGGTGCTGAAAAAACATCTGGTGTTTGTACACAGCCCTGACTCTGTAAATAGGGAAACAAAGAAAGTCGCTCGGACCGAGTCACCCAACACTATTCCAGCTAATCAGCAACAAGGGGTGTATTCCAGCCAATCACAGAACAGGTGGAAGGGGAGGATGGAGATGGGGGTATTGCTGTTAGTTGGAAGTGTGCGTCCATGAATTTGTGAGGCGGAGCTTCTGAAGGAGCGCTGAAAGGAGGTGTGTATTTGTTTGGCTGCAAATAAGTTGAAATATCAACAAGAATCTTTCTCCAAGAATAGATATCTGAACCTTTATGTCTCATAGGAAGCATGTACTAGCCTTTACACTGCCCTGTTGGTAGCTGTTGTGTGCTAGCACTCGCTACAGCTCACTAGTGATTGAGAATATGCAAATGACCAAAACACGGAAAATGGTTGGTAAGGTTTAGCAGATAATCTATACACACCCTATAGACCATTCATTTATTTATCTTCAGTAAGTGCTTTATCCTTGCCAAGGTCACAGTGGATTTCTCCCAAGAACTCTGAGCATGACACCAGTGCACTGTCAATGCAAAAGCCCACACAGGCAGTATCCTCTATAGACCAGGGGTTCTCAAACTTTTAACAGCCAAGGACCGCTTCTACAGACTACCTAAGGATGCATTTATTTGTGAACATTATTTAATTGTCTGCAATAACAAGCCTTTATAAAGGTCTATGGACCTTTTTAACACATTAGGTCCAAGTTGGCATTATTTGACATTATTGTTCTACTACAAAATATATTCCATTCAGTTTTCCTGTCCAGTCAAATCAGCTGATAAGAACTAAATCCTTCCTTCGGATGCTCCCGTTCGGGGTCGCCTCAGCGGATCCATTTTTGTCCGCGTGTCCAATTTGGCAAGGTTTTTACGCCGGATGCCATTCCTGACACAACCTTCATTTTATCCAGGCTTGGGACTGGCACACAGAAATACTCTAGACTGTGCACTCCCTTGTGGCCGGGTTTGGAGGTTCCAGAAAGGAACGAACTCACGACCCCTGGTTTACAAGACCAGTGCTCTACCCATGGAGCTACGGAGCCTTGGCAGCTGTTAAGTATAACTAAATAATAAATATAATTAAAAAAAAATGACACACTACTTGATTAAGCTTCCCAGAATCATTGAGGGACACCAACAACATGGTCATGCTTTCTTTGACTTTACTTAGATCAGCTCATCACTAGTAATAATTTGACACATTGTTGACTCGATTTTGACTCATCCAATGGCATGATGTTGAAAGATAGATCAGTGTCATTTTATACGTTGTTGAGATTCAGCTGATTGACAGGTAGATTTCACTGTGGACAGAAAGGTTTTTGCTATAAAAACTTTATTTTCAAATATCTCTTGCCTTGCTGATGTGATCTATTTTTTTTGTCTATGAGTGTTTTTGAAAGAACATATGAGAATAAGTACTAAATGAGGCCCAAGAAATATACAGTTGCTGATTGTCGAGCTTGAGTGCAAAATTAATGCAGGAATTTTTTAAAAACTGTTTTCAGTGAGTGCATTTTGTGTCAAAACATTTAAAAATAATGACAGTTTGGTGCGGTTTCACAGTTCATTATCCTAACTAACTGTGTGAAGAGCTTTGAAACCAGGAACTGGAAAAAAGGTTGTCAGTGAAAAGAAAAAAATAACCGCAAATGCTAAAATGAGTTATTACTCTAAAAATCTATTACCGAAAAAAAAAAAAATACAGGTGCTTTTTTCATAACATCGGATTCTGCCATTCTAGCATTGCAGTAATCTTAATAAAGGTGTGTGTGTGTGTGTGTGAGTTGGCCTGGAATCCTGATCCAGACTCACCATTAAAGTTAACAGAGCGGATGTAACTGAGCAGTAAACGTCCCTCTATGGGATCCATCTTAGCACAGAGTCCCGTGGCCCCCGGGCACAGGTCCTGGTGCATGTTGTGTAAAGCGTGTGCCATGGCGTAAACAGCATCGATCACAAACTGCACCTTCCCCTCCTGCTCGTACGGTGAGTCGCGGCTGATCCGCTCTTTACCTGAGGGACACAGAGAGAGCGAAATAAGGGATAGTGATATAAATTTAGAGCGACAGCCAAAAAAGGTGAGACATGAATGAATAAGCATCAGCAGAGTAAGACAAAGAGAGAATTAAAGGCCATTGAAGTCACCCATCACTGTCACACTGTCATCGTCTGCACTCGGAGACAAAACTATTTCTTCCTTCCTGTCTCTTGCTCTAAATTATCACGTAGCCTCACCAGTGCAGTTGTTTTATATAATGGTTTTTTTTTTTTTTTTTTTGGAAAATTAAAAATAAATCAGCTGCAACCTGCCAAAAAAAGTGTCACATTTATTCCAATGCTTTTATGATGCATGACTAAGAAAAAAGTCGCAAGAACAAACAAAAGTTTTGAGAAAAAAAGGAGAAAAGAAAAATCAATGTAGCTGCTTTCTGGTCTGCAAAATCTTTGAGGATTCTTTATCTCTTACCAGCTCAAAAAAACACATCCAAATAAAACAAATTCTGCAGAGATGAAAAATGACTGTGAGATACTGTAAGGTTCATTAAGGGTTCTTCAGATGGTTAATGGCTCTAGCTCTCTAATGGGGTTCTACTTGGAAGTCAAACATCTGTTTTTAGGGTTTGTCTACCCTTTTAAGGAGCTAGACGAACACTTCCACCTAAAAATGTACACTTCAAGCCCCCTTTCCTCTTTAATGACTCTATACAAATCACACCGCAGTCAGATTTACACAAACTCAGGAGCACTTGTAGGACACAATCATTTTTCCCAACTAACAGGATTTGAATGAATACCATGTCGCACCGGCAAACGATTAAGAAACAAATCTATTCATCTAGTTTGATAAATGAGCCCCAATAAATGGAAGAGGGCTTTCCACCAGAAAAGGAGTTTCTGGGGAAAACCCCCCAGCAAATTACGACATGGAAATTGAGATAAACACTGCACGTGTCCAATCTTAAGTGTGACAGGAGGTAAACGTGATACAATACAGCTCGTTCATCTGGAGACCGAGCCCCACTGATTAAACAGGTGGAATCAGGTATAGCTCTTGTAGCTCCACTGGTGCTTTACGATCATATTGCGGATTCAATATGGCTGAGTAGTAAAAAGGAGGCACAGCTGAACAAAAAAAGAGAGTTAGATCAGGACCAAACCAAACCCTGTGACTTAATGCAAATTTTGTCCACTTGGCAGACACATTGATGTCACTTCTTCGGGAGTTATTTCCGCTTATACAAGACCACGCTCTGGGGAGAGACCCATAAACCAAAAATGGATAAACAAGATGACATTTCAAGCCTGAATGGTATGTGAGGTGTTCAAATAAAACATATTTCTTCAGGTTGTTTTGGATACTTTCTTGGTTAACCATGGTTTGGTTTTTCTGGTAATGTTTGGACCAATAAGGCGTTACCAATCATTTTTAATGAAGGGGCGGTGCTTACTGAATTCATCCACCATTTTGAGCTCCATTTTCATATTCCAGCAGAAGTAGCCGTCTCTACTCAAACCATCTATGCTCAAAGTGACTCAATCTTCACAATATCCATCAAAGTTCGGTCTTGATGTTGAGGACTCTAGTGCATTACGCTCGATGAAGCAGCTTCAACTAAATCACATTACAGTATATATCACTGACAGAACTGTTTAACTTTGACGCTAATATCAATTTACATATGTGTTTTTGAAAGAACTTAATAAAAAAAACACAGTTTCATACCTTTCAGGCCCAAAGATTTAGAGAAGGAAAAGGGAATGATGGGTTTTACCTGTGCATTTCTTTTTCCCCGGGTCGAGCTTGATGCCTGGACGTGTCAGCTTGCACCTGAAGTCATCTTCCCAGAACTCAGCAAACCAGATATTTCTGCGGTTGTTCTCCAGAGTGCGGGATGTGAAGTACTGATCGAACCCTGAGCAAAAGACACAGAGACCCAGCACTGCATGAAACCCAGACTGAAGCTGAACAGTTTAAAAGTTTAGAAAATAACAAAATGCTGTACTCTTTATAAATGGCAAAGGAAAGAGGTTAAAATCTGATAAATAAAAGCAACTCTAAGATGTGATCGAGCCAAAAAAAAACCACGAAAGCGTTCATATTTTGTCTTGCTCTGTCGTCATGGACATGTCATGGAAGATGTTTTACGTCATCATTACAGTTTATGTCCAGTTGTACAGCAGTATAGCATGATAATATTATCGGTAATTGTCATAATAACTGCCCTAATGAATGAAGCTAAGCGTACTTTAGTTAGCATATGTTTTATGACCGATGTTAACACACATCCTTAATGAGAAGTGTTATGACACTTTATGAAATCAGCATCGCATTCTTTTACAACACCGTGCTATTGAATTCGATAATCTGAATGCTCTGAAGGTGTTGATTGATTTTCTACAATAGCAGCTCTGACAGTAGTAACTGCTCTCGTTCTAGTAGGTTATTGTTTCTATGGTAACAACTTATTTGAGGACGTGTATGTCAAACTGTAAGGAGACATTTATTTAACATTATGGAAGGAGTCTCCAGTGTCAGTGCTTTGTAACTTCTGTGATAAGGCCGTAAGTTTTCTGGCAATTTTAATAGGAAAAGAAGGAAATGTACCATCTATCGGGGCGAGTCACCACTAAATGAGTCCGATGTTGCAAAAGATTCTTTCCAAAATATAGCTACCTGAAATGAGAGTGTGTTACAAATTGACACATTTCATTTTTCGAATTTTGCCGTAATCCTTTATCTATAATGTATAGTCACCTAACTATTATACTGTAAAACAACCTATAAATATGACTAAATATGACAACAATCTGGCTGCTGTGCATTAATTTTAATTTACACGTCACAAATACAGCTGACTTTCTTCAAAATTGGTTTTCCATTAAGATGATGACACCTTAAACATACATTCCCCGTCTTGGCTGTACTCATTTAACAAATGACCCTTATTTTAAAGATAATTCACTGTAGATATAGAATATCCAATAAATCAACTTTGGCCTAAGTGGACTCATTTTGTGGTGACACGACCCACATGCTTACCGGAGTACACTTAGCGAAAATTAGCATAAATGGTAATGGCATCAAACATTAGCCCAGCTATCATGATGTAACAAATTTTGAGGCATCTTTACCTTCCACAGAGGCTCTTTTGGGCAGGATGGTGACGGCTCCCTCGGCCACTTCCTCGTTGTCCAGGATGGGGGCGCTCTTTGCTCCCCAGCTGTCTGAACCCACAAACTTAAAGTGGCCCGTCAGGTTCCCCCTTTTAGCCGCATCTAGCACCTGCCTACACCAAAGAGACAAGAAATTATAAGGAACTCTAGCATAAAGGCACAGATGTGTCATCAGATTACTTTTTTAGTTGTCATTTTTAAATTGCCTTTTTATTTTACTTTTTATTATATTTGACAGTAAAGAAAATTACAGAAAAAATGCTACATGGGCTGCACTTGATTACATCCGCAGTTGTTAATTGAGTCTGAAACAGGTTCTGAAGCAGAGTTAAGATTTAGGAGTATGCTGTAAGTGTTTTTTTCCCTCCTAATTTATATGCATTTATTTTTAGTCATGGATTAAATAATCAGTCAATGCAGGTGGATTTCATTAACATTTAAACAAACAATTAATACATCTGTTAATTTACTTTGCAAGTTTGTTAACATTACTTACAGTGTATTAGTGAAGGTTATGATTCTTTAGTATTTACTATTGCAGAAAATAATGTTTGCTATGGGAATATTAATATAAATTGTTACTTAGTGAAGACTGGTTTGTATTCTTTGGGAAATACTGTATTTTCGACGAAACTATACTAATTTCTTATAATAGCATTCATTCATTCATTAGTAGGAGCTTTGTCCAGGTCAGGGTCCCGGGAACACATGGCATTATGTAGGAATACGCCTTGCAATCGATGCAGCAGTTTAGACCGGTAGCGGTTTAAGCGTATATTACATCTGTAAAAGTGTGACAGGAGCGTATTTTTACGCTTCACTTCTATTTTTCAGCGCATAAAAGTGAGATATAAAAGAAATTCACAGACAAAATCTGCCTCCTATTTTGTCACATTAAAACATTGTTCAGGGACTAATAATGTGATCGCTAGTCAGAGAAAAATGTTAGATATCGTTAGTTATATGGTAGTTAAGTTGAATAATTTGGCAAAATACTTATTTGTGAAAACTTTATATAGTATTTGTGAGACACATAAAAACTTTTCCTTGACATAGTGGTTGAAAACTATTTTTCTTTCTCTATCAGTAATGCAAAAAATAGTTTGATCTGGTCTGGAAGACCAGCCCGCCTTCAGCGAACTTGCAAAATGGTGATTTGAAAATCGTCAGAAGTCAGGTGCTCAGAAAAGGAGAGAGAAACAAAAAAGCGTCACCGCGGAGTTAGAGAAAAAGATGGAGGATGCGAGCACAAGCTAAGTAGCATGACTGAAAAAAACATGGTGGGTTATTGACAGTAATGAATAAACTGATTTATGATTTATAATATATGTGTTAATTATGTACAGGCCTGTGTTTGCACTGTGTGAGGTCCCAATGTGTATTTGTTCCCATGTAAAGCTGACATAAAGAAAATGTAAATAATGAGTGGATTAATTTCCCAGTAACTTTAAAGCATCAAAACAAATAATATGGAAAATTATATAATTTAAATAATAATATATTATTATATATTTTTTATTTTTTTACATAATAATAAAATAGAAATAATAGCATTAGCATGTTTCTAATATGACTGACTTTAAAATTTTGGTGAGGCTCCCCTTTTAGTTAGCCTGTATTCTGATTAAACAGTGTGCGCTCTTATCAGAGCTCTTTTGATGTATGTGTCCTGTATTATTTAGCCTAATATAGGACATTTTAGGCTAAATTTTAGGCTAATTCACCCTGTGAACACGTGTCCCACATTATTGTCCCACATTACGGCAATTCACCCTATCTAGCCTTCTTTTCCATTCTCAAATCTTTAAACTCACGCTTCAGCAATGGAGGAAGTGTAAATTGTCAAACGCATACAGTCACTGACGTTTCGCTCACGCCAACATCTCGCTTGCTGTGTAAATGCTTAGTTAAAAACAAGTACTGAGTTTACAGTGAAGTGGAACAAGGATGGCCATTACAGAGCATGTCCAGTGAGCCCCCATGTCCTGCCTCGTTAACGAGTGCCATATCGATTCAGCAGAACGACTAACTGAACTGTGATCCAGCGGAACAGCCACAAGAGCTTGTTAACAAATCAGGAACTGGCCTTCTGACTTCTCAGTACAGAAGACAGCAATTCCCTCAAAATCGGCCCCTAATTATATCTGATTTGAATTCTGTTCCAGTAACAGGGTGAGTGCCGGTTCTCGCCGTGTCAACACACAGCGCTTGTTTAGTGGTGCGAGCTTTAATGAGTGTGAAACTTCAGCACACACGTCTGTCCGTGCCGACATGGTGGAAAGGCTGTCAGCAGCATGTCACCCAGGCTAAAGTCTTCATCAGCAAACACTGGTAGGCACAGGCCTGCGTATAAAGAGGTTTAAAGATTCACTGATCCAAATCAATGCATCAGGCTCAATATTTACAACACAGCTACACTGATTCAAAACATCTCAGTACCATGTGTGTAACTTTTTATCACTACTTTACATTGTTTTGAGAAATGTTCTCACTAATGTGCCTGTCAGTCCCGGTGCAAGATGTGTGACCTCTGTGCCTGTCGGTCCCAATGAAGGAGGTGTGGCCTCTGTGCCTGTCAGTCTCAGTAAAGGAGGTGTGGCCTCTGTGCCTGACATTCTCAATCAAGGAGGTGTGGCCTCTGTGTCTGTCAGTCCCAGTGAAGGAGGTGTGGCCTCTGTGCCTGACAGTCCCAATGAAGGAGGCGTGGCCTCTGTGCCTGTCAGTCTCAGTGAAGGAGGCGTGGCCTCTGTGCCTGTCAGTCTCAGTGAAGGAGGCGTGGCCTCTGTGCCTGTCAGTCTCAGTGAAGGAGGCGTGGCCTCTGTGCCTGTC
>JAQQZR010000039.1:3432798-3443461 GCA_030068235.1 Notoglanidium macrostoma | reverse complement strand
GTGAAAGAGGCGTGGCCTCTGTGCCTGTCAGTCCCAGTGAAGGAGGTGTGGCCTCTGTGCCTGTCAGTCCCAGTGAAAGAGGCGTGGCCTCTGTGCCTGTCAGTCCCAGTGAAGGAGGTGTGGCCTCTGTGCCTGTCAGTCCCAGTGAAAGAGGCGTGGCCTCTGTGCCTGTCAGTCCCAGTGAAGGAGGTGTGGCCTCTGTGCCTGTCAGTCCCAGTGAAGTAGACATGGCCACTATTTTGGTCAGTGCAAGTAAAGAAGGAGGCTTAACCTTCTTGAAACTAACAATTTTTATAATTGCATCCTGATTGTACATGGAAACATCTTTAAATCTCATAATATTGACTTTTTGTCAGCTTTAAATATATATTTCATCCACAGGACCATTGATCACACACTTAGCATCTCATCTCATCTCAGAAGGAGAAATATTCACCCTGCAAAAACCTGATGCATTCCAGACACTTTCAAAGACAGCAGTGCTTAAAAAAAACTACACTTTTTTCTCTTAAACTACTTTCAGCAAATGTTCTTCCAGCCAGCACACTGGCTCAGGTGGCTCAGTGTGAACGGATGACCTTCTTCGATTCAACATTGAGGCTTTGAATCCCTTGACCCGCAGACTGACAGTCTGTCATTCCTCAGCATTGTAGCTGGAGGTAAATGTTTTACATCTCACTATCTCCACTTACGGCTATTCATCCTTTGCTTCTTTGGCCACTGAGTCTGTCAAGGCTTCAACCAAAGTGTTGTTGAGACGACAACGTCACAGTAACTGTGTTCAATATGAAAAGTCACTGAATGGCAGAGATAACATCAGGAGGGCTGTAATCGCTGCCAGCATTCATACCTTTGCCCTCTTAAAGTGACATTTTAAAAGCGGATACAGCACGCACTGTAGGCTGGATCAAACTGCTGTGTTACAAGTCATGAAAATTTGAAATATCTCATTTGGTGAACTGTTTTAATTTTAAACCAGAACACTGTTTAAAAAATATAATATATTCCCATCAATATTTTTTTGACTGAGTCTGAGTTTCTTATCTACTCTTTTATTACCGACGTAATATTTATCGATATTGATAAACCCAAATCTACACGGACCCGTCTGTTTCTCTGTTTATCGCACGGTCTGGAGATTTTACCCATCATGCTCTTCACTCTGTTTCACAGCTCAGTGCCTAATTTAATTTTCCTGCCCCCTTTATTAGCCTATCAAAGCATCAAAGGGACTCCATTCTAATTATGCTTGTAATGATTTCAAACCAAATCTTCTCTCTTTTGTCTACGAATACACCCACAATACACCCTCATGCAGCTATAACAGGTGTGGAAACAAGCCAAGTAATGCACATTGGTCTTATAACTGCCTCACCATCAGAGTTACATAAATAGCAGTGTATTTACAGCAGAAACATTTCCAAACAGATGACAAGGCTGTCAAAAAACACATCGAATAAACAGATTGTTCAACTGAACCTTCTTTCACTGATATGTATTTGTCCAGCTGATGCCTTAACTAAAGGAACTCACAACTGAGGATATATCTCTATATACAATGTAGATAGAGTGTAATCTTCTGCAATTGTAGCCCATCTGCCTCAAGCTTTGATGCTCAGCGTTGTGTGCTCTGAGATGCTTTTCTGCTCACCATGGTTGAAAGAGCAGTTATTTAAGTTTCTGTAGACTTCCGGTCAGCTCGACTTTCAGTCTGGCCATTCTCCTCTGACCGCTCTCATCAACAAGGGGTTTCTGCCAGCACAAATTTGGCACCATTCTGTGTAAACCCTAGAGACTGCTGTGTGTGAAAATCCCAGGACATCAGCAGTTTCTGAAATACTCAAACCAGCCTGTTAAGTCCCAGCTACCATGCCACAGTCAAAGTTACAAAAATCACATTTCCACCCATTCTGATATTTGATATGAACAATAATTGAAGCTCTTGACCTGAATCTTCATGATTGTATGCATTGTGCTGCTGCCCCATGATTGGCTGAGTGGGGTTGGTAGGGATTGGATTGGATGTTTTCATTATAGATATTTACTAAATGAAGTTAAAGTTCACCAACCCAGTTTCAGTCATGAGACTCGTAACAAGTAAAGGTGAAATGAAATGAAAATGAGAGGCGGTTAAGAAACAGGTATTCATTTTCAATTATATGTAAGTACAGTGTGAATTTTCCCAATGATACTAAAATATAATGGAAAAATTACAGTTGCACTTTCCATCTCATGTGGCGCTGTTGCCATGGAAGCCAGGCTCGATTATGATAGCAGTGCTGACAGTACATGAGCATTGATGGACTTACTTGATGTCGTCTTCATTGGCGAAGATGATGATCCCTCGAGCGTTCGGGGTCTCCATTAATCTCTTAATGATCTTGTCAAACTCTCCGGGTTTGGGGTCTCTGGGGATCTTCATAGACTGGGCAATGCACAGGCCTCCTGTCTCACAAGAAGATGGACACTCATGTTGAAATTTGTCTCACTGATGTTGACCAGCTCCAATCTATATTAATGACCACAGAGAAGTTACGAGAAGACGGGTATAAATGCATACAGATGTTCCGGCCACGGTTTTTGGGCTCTTTGGGATGTACAGGGCTGGGTGGGATATAAATAGGCGGACTAATTTGGTCCAGTTGAGATCGAAAAAAGACTTTGAAGGTTAAGGAGGGCCAAATCTGATCTGGGCCTGGAGAGTAGCACCACTGAATCTCAGTCCACTGCCATATAATTAGCTGATGAGCTATATATGAAGTATTACAGGTAAAATAAGGTAAAGGTGATATAGGATAAGAACAAAAAAGGAATACAGAGGCATGCACTACAAGTTGCTGTAAATACAGTGCAGAAAGTTTCTAAAATTTGATTGGCTGAGTTGTGTTTGAAGTCTTTATAAAATCCTAGATAAGTGTGCAGACACACCTGTGAACACGTCATAATTTAATTCTCTCTATATAAGGTCCTAATCTTTGTCTGTTTTGTTGCTTAGCAACCAAAGCTTACTGTTAACAGAATACGATGCATGGTGGGTGAATTGTTTAATCACAAATTTTATTAATATGATTAGAATAATAACACTAAAAGACAAAAAAGAATCTAATTCATGTTAGACTATTTGAATATGCACATAATAAGGCAAAATATCAGTACAACAAAATGAAAACTCAGCCGGTTTTATCTTGTTCACCACTTCTGGTTGGGGAATTTATTTATTTCACCCTTTCCTTTTCCTATTTCTTTTGTCTCCCTCTTTTTTGTGCTCTTCTTTTTCATACTAGTCTTTTTTTGTCCAGCGAGTTTGAGGCGGAATATAAACAGAACACATTATTATAATAATAAAGCAATATTTCTCATGTTCTCGAATAATAAACCTCTCATAACTCCTCAATGCTTCATAAATCTATTTTGCAGCAAAACTCCATTCAGAAAGGTCATTAACTGTGACACATATATACAACCTTTGCCTAAAACTTGACATCATTGACACTGACATCAATTCAAATTTTTTTGGCTTCTTTCCTCTGCAATCTTTTCCATAATCCATTTCCTGTTTCTAAGTCACATATGACTCTATAGACAATGTCCTGCAAGTCAGTGGGGTAGAAATATAGAATAAGGTCATAAATATTACTTATAGCACTTATGGTAGTAAATATGACTTATTTACAACATTAATTCCCAAGGAAAGTAAAACCACTAGAGTTGAAACGCCAATAATGGAGTGAAATGAAGACGAGTCCAAACAGCACTCAGCTGCATTCTGTGAGATGAGTGCAGGATGGACATCTATCAAGTTTATTTCTTTAGTCCAAAATGCCTCCAGCCAAATAATCCAGTCAAAGATTTGATTGAATTTAAAAGTAAGTGGTGTTAGATAAGTGGTTCTCAGTTCCTCTTCTGATGCCCCACGCACGCACGCACGCACGCACGCACGCACACACACATTCGCACTAGAATCTATATTGGAAATTAGTAAAAGCCCTCAGGTCCTCCTATTTTGCGAAGGCTAAGCTAGTTAACTTCTAGCAACATTACTGTAGGATCATTCTTGAAATTTGGAAAAAGCCCCAATGCCCTCCTGCTTTCCAAAAGTAGCTAGCTGGCTAGTTATCTGCTAGCACCTTTAACCTAGGATCTATTTTGGAATATGAAAGAAGCCGTCCTGCTCGCCTGCTTTCCCAAATAGTTACCTTGCTAGTTAACTGCTAGCACATTTACCTTAGAATCTATCTTAGAATTTAGCAAAAGCCTTTATGTTCTCTTGGTTTCCAGAAGTAGCTAGCTAGCTAGTTAGCTACTAGCAACTCAGATTTTTCACAGGGCTCTGGTTGAAGCTTAGTGCCTGAGATTCTTCTACATTTATGATGATATTTTGAGTGATTTATAAATAAATAACAGCCAAACCTCCAAAAATACACTATAGCAAATAAAAATAAGAGAGGTTTGCTAGCTAGCCAGCTTAGCATGACGATTCTGTAGGTGCCATGTTTTTAAAGTGCAGGGTAGGGCTAGGCAATATATTGATATAATATTGTTATCAATATACTGTATATCAGTGTATCATAGTATTGTGTATCACAGAGATGCCTTTAAGTTCCACTATATAATATTTTTCTCATATTGCCCATTCCTAATGCAAAGGAAAACTCTGTTCTAACATTTTATATATACACCCCATAACAGTTCCTGTTAAGCCCATGTGTAAAAATTTGGAAATGGCACATAGTAACTACTGCTCAACAGTTTCAACAAAGATTTCACAACAGACCTATAACGTAGCAATCCGCCTGCATTACACATGTGCTACAGCATGTACAGTGTGTTAAAAACAACATCTGCTGCGTTTGAAGTCAGACACTCGTCTAAAAATGACTCAGAAAAGCATCAGGTGTTGGTCTTAATTGTGGCACAGTGACTGACTCCAAATCCCAGAATGAATCACCCAGGATAGAGACTTACAAACACGTTGAAAAAAACAAATGCTGATAGAACGACAAAGGTGTGAGATGGCAGAAGAAAGACATATATTCTTAGCATATGAGATACAAGTCAGGGTGAATTCTTCCTAAAATCTCTTTCTTCCCAGTACATATTTTCCATATTTGGAAAACAGACCTACATTATATAAGAGGTTGGACAACTTATTAATTTTTATTAGTTGACCAGTATTCCTAATATTTTCCATAGTTATGGCAAAAATCTGAGTAGTGCGTTATGCTTCATACAAAGTGATAACATTTCATTAAAGCAAAGGAAAAGGAAAAGTATACTTTCCCAGCAGAGCCTTAAATAATGTGGAGTTGACTGTAGAATTTGTTTCACCTAGTCTGAATATTAGTTAGATGACTTTTTCTTTTTTTAACCGCCTGCCTGCATTTTTTATTAATGTTTTTTCCAAGGCTTAATAGCGTTAGTTTATGACCCTACAAAGACTCATGAAAATATTGAAGTGGTTTGGGCAGAATCTGAGTTTGACACCGTCGGTGTAGACAGACTAAATGAAAACCCATGTAGGATTTAGATGTGTCATCAAACTTCTCACTAGTTTAGCTTTACGGATCAGTGTTAGGGCTGAGAGTTTTCTGCTGTGGGCATTACTGTACCTGCCTCTCGAGAGATCTGAACAAACGCATCCACGCCGCTCTCCCCATAGTTGCCCTCGGAGGCCAGTGTGGAGACGTAATTCCAGCCGAGCGCCTTCACGATGTCCACCATGGCCTGAGCCTGGTACGAGTCCGGAGGAACCACCCGCGAGAAGAAGTCGTAGCGGTTGTTGTCGCTGAGTTCCGGGGCTGTGGAGGCGTAGCTGATCTGAGGAATCTGGAAAAAAAGAGATACATCAGAATATAAATCTGAATTGATGGTTAAAATGGCAATAATTAAAAAAAAAAAAATTATATATAGTTATTGTTATTATTAATACAATAATTCAGCCAATTTAATGATGCTTTAGCCTTTGATCAATTTAAAGGTCATATTAAAATGTAAATATTTTTAGAAAGAAATGAACTGTTACTTTATATAGTAAATACTTTATTTTTATACATAGTTTTTATTCCAACTACATTTAACAAATCTTTTCATTTTTTCCATGCGCAACAGATGTTTTTCAAACTTATTTCTTAAAGCATGCTGTTCTGCATTCTGTGTACAGACATTTCCTTAGCTGAGGTAATTTTTCATCTTGAGAGATCATCTGTTTCCTGGGATTCTGCTGGTTACTGACATTATGTTTATCAGCCTTTTCATTTCATTTCTCACACTAGACTGGTCCAAGTCCCAAAGCCAGATGTTGACACTGTTTTCCACCCAAATATAATCTTGTCATACAAATAGTGTTTTTGAATACATAATAAAATAATATGACTATTTTGATTAATTAATTTACAGAAAAATTATTCTTTTTAGTATATGTTAATCTGGACATATATAATGATGTATTACCTCTTTTTTCATTCATTGATCTATGTACACAACAAATTCTACATTGTTAAATCAAGTCTGAGAGAGTTCATTTTAACACTAAGCTGGTTTATATTTTGTCCCAATCTTTGCAGTGTCAGTTTAACACTTTTTGTGTTAATAATACAACTGCAGATGCAGAGATAAAACAACTCTACTTGTTTTCTTTTTTGCTTTTGCACCTCCAACACTTCTCAACGACATCAGCTCTCTTATGCGATCGTTTCCTTTAGTGTTAAACCACATTTTTACATATTCAACTCTAACACTTCTGGTTTACACCAGAAAAACACCTCTGAGAATCTACAGTAAGTGCTTTATACAGGTCAGAGGGAATCTGCTCAGGGGATCCAGAGCCAATGTTCAGAATCCTGGGCATGAACTGAGAATATACCATAGATGGGACACCAATCCATTGCTAGTATTGCCTTATTTGTGTACTTTAATGCGATTTAAAGAGAAAGCTTATTCTAGTATGTTGCAGGCTGTTTCATTGTGATGTAAAGGGAAAATCTGACCTAAAATCAACAAAAGAAATTGCTATTTAAATGTGTAAATCTTTTCATCAAAATAAAGTTGTTGTAAAGGTGTAGACTAAAATAAATGAATAAATAAGTAAAAAAAAAAAAATAATAATAATAATAAAAAAATATATATATATATATATAAAACTGCATATGTAACTGTATATAACTGTGCTTAGGCTACTCTGTCTACTAGACTGGAAAACTGTCAGGTACTCTGTGATTGGTTAGATAATTCAAACAATTCATATGGTAACCATCTACTTTAACTAAGTGCAACACCATCACTCTTAGCTAATTAGGTTTAATTAATAAGAAAAGCCAAAAGTATAATCAGAATGAAAATGCAATTCAAATGAAAGTTTGTTTAATTCAAAATGCAAATGTTTTTCCATAACTGTTACGCAAACTTCCCTAATTTACATCACAAATTTCACGTGCTGGAATTTCCTAATTTTCAGACACAGGTTCAGCCTGGTCATGGCTTTAATTACACTGCTAAGTAATTCTCCATTAAAGGAATACTTAAAAAAAATGCTAATGTGCCTGCCAATGCACTAGAGCTGGTTCAGGCTGGTGGACATAATTAATTTACGTAACTACTTACTTGCTTACTTTACTATTTCTCTGGCTTTTTCATTCCCAGACTAAATGGAACCTTTTCCTGTAAGAACTAAAAAGTGCCAGGCGTTTGGATTAGCAGGTTTCTGTTAATCACACTGACCGTAATTCAGTATGATAATTCTCCTTTGATAGGTTTTAATCCAGCGGTGTTCGGCTTCTGCATACTAATATGCACAGATAAAGCTCCATAAGGAGGTTTCAGATGCAGCTGTTAGTCAAGTGGAGAAAAATTTAAGCAGAAAATACTTACATTGTTTTTTTTTTTAAACATTCCTAAGCCTCAACGTTATCACAAGTCGTAATTTAAGGTTGGGGATTTAGGGGCAGGTTCTCGCTTTCTGTATAACTGTACATTAGGATGTACATTACAAATTTTTATAAATGTGGGTCAGTGAGAAGAGGACCATGGGCGGAGTGTGTGGAGAGAAGGACATAAGAGGAAGCCATTTGACAGATTATCCATCAAGGATTAGAGCGGTTTTAGTCAAATGAAGTGATGCACAGTGGGCTGCGAAGCCATTTCACAGCCTTTCAAAAACTGCACATTCAACAACAGACTTAACTCTTCATTCACATCCCTGAATCATTGCAAAGCAGAGATTAGATCAGTGTATACACATGCACATACACACAAATAGACACATTATAGACTCAACTGGGCTGGAGCAGGATGTGGGTGGCTTTACTGAGCATCAATAAAACCTGCGTAATGTATGTAGGCTGTGTTTTGGATCAGTGAGTGAAATCGCTCAAAACACATTCGCACTGCTGAAAGAAATCTCTTTCATTCGAGAAAGAACGTCTGAGCTGAATCACCTGACTCTCACAATTTTGGTTTGCGTCACTTGGTCTTTTTCGGGGTGTTTTTTTTAGGAAATAGAGGAAAACTGAGTCACCCTAAACTCATCCAGCCGTGGAATGTATGGAATTCTCATGGAATTCCCAATAAAATGTATATTATATATTATATCCTCGTGAGTTCCTGGAAATAAAAATGTCTCCCAGTTGTTTTTTTCTTAATTTTCCCCATTGCTTTGAAGACAATGAGCATGCTGAAAAGGCTTGTGGTACCATTTTAAAGTCCTGTATGTAGTCTTTGAAGACCAGTGGAAGGTAGTTCATTAGCTTGCATGATGTGGGAGATAAAGAAGTTTACAAATGTCCTATTGAGAGGACAAAACTGAACTGCTGGAACTCAGGAGGATATGGGAAAACATGAACATTTGTGTCACATAGTTAGCCTGTATTTAACGACACTTCAAATGTCATGAAGTGCACCTAAATCTCCCACAAAACCCACAGGATAGTATGAAATTCCCAACATCATAATTTACAATTTCAAGTTATCAATTTATATGCAGACATAAGGCATAACATTCTGTGGAAGAAAAATGTAATTGGAATATAATAATATTTGTAAGGAATAAAACACAACATGGCTTGCTGTTTTAGGAAAATAACTAGTATCAAACACAAAGCCCATAGGGATACTGTTACCAGTCCTGCGTTGTTACAAAATAAATGATAATGTATTAGAATGAACTCATTAAAATAAATCATGTAATCTATAAATATCTTCTGACCAATCAAATTCAAGACATCAGCAGAGCTGTGGTATGACTAGTTTGAGAAATAGCAATAATATACTTTCTGCTCTCACTAAAATTCCACCAGTTTTCCATCATTTTCACAGCTACTTTGAATTTTGTTGTAGACTTCTGACAAAGAAGACAAATCGTTATTGTAATATTTTAATATTTTAGTTGTGACATGGAGACCATCAGCCTCCCAAATGATTAACTGGAGGTCACATATTAAATATGATAATCCACAACATATTAAGTCATGGACTTAAGTTACATGATTCGTGGCCAGAATATAATAATTTGGTCTAAGGATGAGCCAAAGACAAAATTTCATTTGTGGAAAATGATATCGTCTTCAATAACATCTCAGTGTTTAGTTGCACTCTGAAGTTTTTCTTCATGTTTATAGATTGCCAGTGTACGTGAGATTACTGACAAACTGGATATAGATTTTGTGTAAGATAAACTTTAATTATTTCTCTGCTAATTACTAATGTAGCCTCATAGCTCTCAACTCTATGAACAATATGTAGTGAAAAATATGCTATATATGCTGTATGTAAATGCGTTCATGTAGGCATGATACATCGCTGTGCAGAGCCAAATCCTCAGTGCTGAATTCACTCTCTTTTCTTTTATCCAGCTAGATTTATATGAACATTAGATGTAAATCCAACACAGGGGATTTTGTATAATTCATGATGTATGTGCTGTGGGAAGGATTACAGGAGATACCTGCTGTAAAATCTCTACGTGTGTGTGTGTGTGTGTGGTTGCCTATATAAGAGGATATAGTATTTTAGTCAATCCTGCACATATACAGAACATGGATTCAATGCAAAAATTATTGGCATCCTTCATGAACATGAACAATCAGTAATGTTCTTTTGAAAGGTGCCAATAATTTTGCAGGGAGGGTGCATATTTTGTACCCTTAAGTAGTCTTGTATTTCTTAATGTTTTTGATGCGAGTTAATCTCTATAAGAGAGCATAGTATTTCATTTAGTCCTGGGCATGCCGAACATTTAGTTAAATCCAAAATTATTGGCACCCTTCAGGAAAATTAACCATCAGCAATAATACAATTATTTGGCTTTTTTTTCTTTTTGGAAGGGTCCCAATAATTTTGCATTCAATTTGTTTATCTTGTACCCTAAAGTAGTTTTCTGTATTCTTTGATGTTTTTCATGTGTGTTAATATGTATAAGAGAATACAGTATTTTATTTATCCTTTGCCATACAGAGCATACAGTCAACTCCAAAATTATTGGCACACTTCAGGAAAATGTACACTCTGCAATGATACAATTTTCTTTTGAACGGTGCCAATAATTTAGCAGTCAGCATGTTTATAAAGTCTTCTGCATTATTTGATGTTTTTGATGTGTGTGTGTGTGTGTGTGTGTGTGTGTGTGTGTGTGTGTGTGTGTGTGTGTGTGTGTGTGTGTATATATATATAT
>JAQQZR010000039.1:3400034-3431143 GCA_030068235.1 Notoglanidium macrostoma | reverse complement strand
TATATAAAACATAAAAAGTTCCTAGTTAGACTAAATCTAATGTAATAGACACATTAGTGTGTTGTACAGAAATTTCTCAAAAATTGTTGCTAACATAAATTGACAGACATGAAGACATGAAGACTCAAAAAAGTGACATGAAATTGCTTTTCCTTCAACTGTAAAAGCAAAAATGATTTAATAAGAAAATAGAAGCTTTGAATTTGTTTGTGTGGTAACACTTAAATCCTGAGTTTTTCCCCGTTCAGGAGTCAGGTACAGTAAGCAACATGGAAAAGATTGTATCAAGTGAAAATATTTTTATATAATTTTTCGCATGTATCTAAAGCACAAATTGTAGAATTTTAAAGTCTGATTACCCTCAAAAGTGAAAAGGGGAAAACTGCATTTAAAGATTTCTACAGTGCCGGAGCATCACGGACATTTTGAGAGCCAGTATCTGCTTACAAACTGAATTGATCAGATTTATGTCCATTACACTATGGTACATAACTTTAGAGGATTCAAGAGTTTATTGTCATATGCACAGTAAAACAGGCAGTTACACTGTACAAGGAAATTCTTACTCTGCATTCCTTCTGAGTGATAAACCAGTAATACTATCCAGGGTCATAAAATTGCACAACATTGCAGGACGATAGCCAAGTCAAGGTTAAAAAAATCAAATAAATAAAAACATTTCCATAGCATTCCATAGCACGGTTTTTAAAATACGTCTTTATTGAAGTATGTTATGGGCGGAAAAAAAGCAAAACGGTTTCTAAAATCAAGCGAAAAAAGCATTGCCAAATTCAGATAAATAGTTGAAAGCAGATAAGTTTTCTGTTTACCTCGATTGAGTTAAGCCACGTGGGATTAAAAATGTCTTCCAAATTCTGATAATTAATTGTAACAACTGCCAATTAATTCAGTGTAAATATGTAAAAATGCACACTGCACATGCACTCTCCACAGAAATGTTCCTGTATTATAGCCACCACAGATACCTCGTTATAAGAAGTACATTTAAGAACAGCGAAGAGACATTTATCTCTGTTCTAAAAAAAATTGTGCAAAGACTTTAATTCAGGTACAATTAAAGAACCTGAAGTTTCCATGGAGACAGATTTTTTTTTGAGCCACTTTAACATGCTGTGACTGTGTTCGGTAAAGAAGAGCAGCGCAGCGTTATAATGAAACATCTGTACATTATTTAAACTAACATATGCTCTGTACATTGGCTGTTAATGCAGCGTTCCAGAAGCTTCCAGCAACAAAACATCAAAGTTAATACACTCCCGAGTTTCCTTATCCCGCTGTCTGTCCCTCTTTCTGTCTCTCTCGCTCTCACACACACAAACACACTTTCTTGGACCCTTATACATTGTCTCTTACTATCACACACTCACGCTCCCCCATTGTCCAAGCAATGCCAGTTTTTCTTTTGTCATTCATTTACGTGCAGAAATTTGCATCCGCCAAGGAAAAAGAAAATGTAACTTCTTTCCTCCTCTTTCTTTCTTTCTTTCTTTCCTTGTACAATTTATCTACAAAAAATACCCATAAGGTTAAAAATCAAATCAGTCTGTATACAGAAACAAGCCAGCAATCCAAACAATCCCCCAAAAATAATTTGAAAAGAACCAATAAAAAGATGTCAAAGGTTTGTCACAACACTCACAGCGGCCGAGACCTAATTTGAAGAAGGCCAAAAGCTGGCAGAGTTATAACAGAAAAGTCAAGAAGCAGGAGCAAAGGTCAGCCAAGCAATCTGAGCGAGTTAGAACAGAGATGTCAAGAAAAAATTGGGAAGAAATTTACAACTGAGAGGATCCAAATGGTGCCAAGGTTATATGCAAAGAGGTTAGAGGAGGTTATATAGGCAACGCATGGATATGTACGCTATTAGAGAATATTTAAGCCACATTTAGAAAAGGCATTTAACTTTTAAACATTTATCTGTCGTGATAATGACGGGGCACTTGGGAAAGGGGAAGTTGATACCCAAGGTCAATCCTGAGCTCAGGTTCAGTCCTGTGTGGCCTCACTCTGTATGTTCTCTGTGTCGGTGTGGGTTTCCTCCGGGTTCTCGGGTTTCCTTCCACCTCTCAAAAACATGCCAGTAGGTAGGCTGTCTATGTTAACGTGCTCCTAGGTGTGAAAGTGTGTGTGCATGGCATCCTTGATGGACTGGCATCCCATCCAGCTTAGGGGTAGACTCCGGATCCATCACCACCCTGACCAGGACAATGCAGTTACTGTTTTAAGTGGAGATGGGAATGATGAGAAACCCAGAATCAGTATCAGGCCAGCAAAAAATTATGGATCACATATTAAAGGTAAAAAATAAACATTTGATCTGATCCTGTAACAAATTGTAAATATAGTGGATTGGATTAGAAAAGTTTGGATTTGAAAAAGCTTGCAACTGGAAAAAGATTGGAATTGGATTTGGATAAGACTGAAAACTGTAAATAATTACATATAAAGATTTTTTTTGTTAGGTTTGTTTTTTTTTAATACAGTTATACTTTATTATGTATATTATATTTGCAGCGTAAGTTATTTTGTGCGGGAAATCTGTGGTTTTGTTTAAGTCGTGTATTTTTTTAAGCTCTTGTTTTTGAAGCTTAGTAGTTTTTGCAGAATAAATGAGTGATATGTCAGCCTGGCTGATTCCAGGATCAGGATCAGTTTCAGAAATAAATGGCATTGTGCTATCTTTAATCTCTATTTATTTTTGTTGCTGTGAATGATACTCTAACTATGTTAAAAATAACAAAACTTGCAGGCGTATTTGCAAAATCAACTGGACACCAATCATGCAATCACCTTTTTAACTAGATAACTTGCATGTTGAACTTTTAAATGTAATTCTAGTTCAATTTCATTGACCTCCATTTCTTAGCCTTTCTAAACTTAATTTTCCAGGCAACTGAAACACAGGACTGGGTTAAACACACTAGAGCTTTGACATGTCTGCTGGGCTAGCTGATGATTTTATGATTTGTCCACCCCACCCCATACTTTTCATAGGAAAGTAACTGATTAATTAATTAGGACTTGTTGCGAAGTCTTGCCACTATTCACTGGCTGTGCATTTCTGAGCCTTGAATCTCTAACTTGCCATCTTATGTTTTTTGGGTTTTTAAAATTTTTTTTTATCATTTTCCAGGCATTTGAGACAGAGAACTGGGTTAAACTTTAACATGTCTGTTGGTCTAGCTGATGATTTTATGATTTATCCACCTCAATCATTATCAGTTAATTTCATGACCCTATAATAATAGCCTATACCTCAGATACAGTAAATGTTAGCTTGATTTTAATGCTGAATAGAGAATCCTTTGAAGGTCAGAGTGTGAGTGAGGTTTTGTACCATGTTTTTGTTTTTATGGATCATTGTATAGTATAACACTGAGCTATACTAATCGTTATATATTTTTGGAAAATATAATGCAAAATGGCATTTCTGTGTAACGAATCCCATCTGCTCCCCCGTGATACCTAAATGCCCATCTATCCTATATGTTCTACTTATGGACCTGCTCTCTCTCTCTCTCTCTCTCTCCCTCTTACACCTTTATATCTCTATCGTTCTGTGTGTACAGCAGTAAATTTAGCTGTGGGTCTGAGAGGCTTAATGTCCCGAGGGGTTTCTCTAATTCTCCAGCTATCAGCTGCCTGATGGTTTATCTCGCTCCTTAGTCTCTGTTCAACAGCTCCTGGTAAAGACGATGTCATTAAGTCGTGCGCTGTGTGAAACCTGTCAGTGTGCGCCTGTGAGAGAGAAGTGAACTGAGGCGTAGGGATTTGTCTGGATCTTATGGCGGAGCTGAAAAACACTCATGTAGCGTGAAGGCTGTTGTCACTTCTGGCAAAACCCCCTTGAATACACAGTATCAAACTGTTCACGGGGGAGTCGTCACGAATGTGCCAGTTTTTATGGCATTTCCCTGGAGTATAAAACCCTCGTTTGATCTTTGTTTGCAAAAAATAAGACGTAGGGAAAAAAACTGGTTTCAATTCTGGGGACAAATTGAAATCACAACATGGCAAATTATTACAGATTCAATTAAAGGAGCTTACTGGAGAATTATTCAAGCTAACAACTATCCACACATCTGTGGCGTGCATCTGTAACTTCTGATTAGTTGAATCTGGTTCATTCTTGGAAGTTTAAAGGCAGTTTAAAATGCATGACTGTACATATATATGTACATCATGTATATCAAACTCAAAACACTTCAACAATGAAGGTGTGAATATGAAACAGGCATGAGGGAAAAAGTTTTAGGTTTTGCAGTCTTTATGCTATCCTTACATTTAGCAAATTGCCAAAACTACAAATTTATGAATGGGAAAGCAATGAAAAGAGTTTCTAGGTAGCCAGCTAACTTGGCTAAGTTTAGTGCTAAACAAAATTTTTATTATGACATATTTTAACAGGTTTGTTTATTCTTAAATAAACCACTGAGAATATAATGATGAAACTCAAGTCTCTGACACTAAAATCCCATTTATGTAAACCAGTGACTAGCGCAAGCTAGTTTACTTGCACATGTACTCACATTCACAGACTCCTCTTTAATCTTAAAGGCAAAAATCTGATTGGTTCCACTTTAATCCTGTATATTCGCCATTCTATAGAACGGTCAGCAATGAGAAACTGTAATACCTGCACTCCTCCCTCCGACCACAAGAGGTCACCGATCTGGCTGCAAACCTGTTTGCAATCCCCTTTAGTTAAAGCGTGTGTCTGAAACTCCATACTGGATCCTTCTCATATACTGATCTTGATGGAAAAGTAGTAATTAGTATGCAGTGCAAACATGTTGCGGTACACAACACTTATATACTACTTTAGTGAAAATGTCCAGAATACAACCCGAGCTCATTTTATCGGCTACTGCATCCCCATGGTGCAACACAGTGATTCCCAACTTCCCAAAATTTTCAAAAACATGGTAGACAGCAGAAGTGGATTTGACTCCAGCTCTGAATATAAATGTAAAATAAATAAGAAATTAACTACATATTTTGGTGTATTTTCATATGTTTTCGTTTGTAACAGAATAAATAACCCGACCGATAACGAATGCTAGCTGACTAGCTAGCTAATGTAACTGAATGGCATGTTTGGTAGCTAAGAGGTCGCTAGCTAGCATCCTCTCGTAACAATAGTTGGGGTCTCTGATTTACTGCCACCAGTCCCCTGTGCGAAGTAGATATAGTGACATGGATATACTATTTTTTTCTTTTCTTTTTTTTAAAGGACATACTAGTCTAGTACGCTACATGGAAGTTTTAATACCTGCATATTATATTCTATAATAGGTTGGGGAGTAGTGTGCAGAACACACTGTACACTGTGCCAATATGCGGTGTGACCAGTACAGGGCTTCGAACACAGCCTACCTCTGTTTAAACTGCCTGTTAAATAGAACTTGTTGCAAGTACAAAGTCTTGCCACTTTTTACCGGCTGTGCATTTCTTGAATCTCTAACTTGCCGTCCTTGGTTTTTTTTGTCTTTTGCACAGTAGTATTTTTGCCTAGATAATCGACAGCAAATCTGCCTTGCTTCCTGAGGCGTAGCTGCCATTGAGATTTCGAGTTGGAACCCCCTAAAATATTTTATGACAGTTCCAAATGTCTATGTTTGGGTGATTAAGATGACACACATAGAGCACAGCTGATATATGTGTCGAATAATATTGTTTTGCACGGTAATGATGTTCATAAAAGGTCAGCTCAGTCATCCTCTGTATTTAATCACCACATATGTTAAATAAATGCGTCCTTTGTATTTGTTTAATTACATTGCACAGGCTACCAGCTGCTATGGTGAGAAACAGGATTACCCAAACGGGACTGTGCACTTTTCCCATTTCTGTGTGAAAGCTGCTAGCTAGCATAGAGATATCAAAGTGACATTTTCAATGGCACTGTCATAAAGGTATTTTATTATTTAATTTCCTGTGCACATTCACATTATTAATATAGCAAGATTGCTTGAAGGTAAGTTGTGCTCTGAATAGTTAAACAAAATTCATTCCTGGCTACGCTAGTTGCCTTCCATATTCCTGTTTACCAGTAAATCAGAGTTTAGGACTGTTCGTGCCTGATTTCTGCTGCTATTTTCTTTTAAAACTCTGCAATTTGAGCTCTGTCTCTGATCCATTACACAAACTACCACTTATGACTGCACACCTGAAAAGACAGAAAGCTTGTCAGGGCAAGATATAGTGGTAATGGATTGAAAAAAATAACACAACACACTTAAAGAGCCTCTGAATATTCTGTTGTTGGTCGTCTGCCATTTCATCCAAATGGCCTCTCCATATTAGTGAGCAAGCCTCTTTAGCGACAGGTAGAAATCTGTCTCACAAGGCTAACTAGCAAATAACTAGCTGGCTATATATTAGCGATGGCAGGAGGACATGAGGGTGTTTCCGACGTGCACCACACATTCAGGTATATTCTTGGACTTTGGAACTGTTTTTATGAGGATAATGATATAGAGATATTTCTAAACCACTTTTATTAGTTTCATGGGCATTAAAGCATATAAAGCATATTATTAGTCTACATAGATTTTTTTAATGGTTTACAATTCTATGCTCAGGGGTATTCAAAGTGTCAGATTCAAATGGCTCTCAAGAGTTACGCAGCAGCTACCTCCATCTGGCCCCTAAAAGATGAAAAATGAAGATGGATATTACCGAGGGGTTACGACACACGACAGCTCGTTGAAAAATTGAGACACTAAGGCCCTAGACTGAAGTGCAAATGACTCCTCATTCAAAAAATATCTTGTTCCCCAGAGTGAGAGACTTCCGACCTCTCACAATGATTTCTCTCACTGTCGGGTATACAGCGCTGCTAAAACGTCACGGCAGAAGTGGCACGTGCGTGTATATATGGTGTTTGCGCCTGGTGGTTTATGTGCAATTGTGTGAGAAAGAAGGACAATGTGTGTGTGTGTGTGTGTGTGTGTGTCTATGCAGTGCATTTAAGTCCTAGACACATTACTCATCACTGTGTCATGGTGGTGTGTGTTATGAGGAGAACACGCTGACGTTAGCTTAGCAAAGGAAGTGATAACCTCAGTGTGATCTCGGCCTCAAAATCCCTGACAGTGCTCTGCTGATGTTCACCCCGAATCGACCTCGATGCAAAAAAGAACCACACAATTAAATAGCCATTAAATACTGCAAAAGTACCAAGCATTGCTTTAAAGGTGGAATTTGCAATATGTCAGTGTGTCTGTAAACCTGCAGTAATCATACAAATTAAAATGCGATTTAGAAAAAACATGATTTGCAATATTGCCATGCAATGCTATTCTCCAGATTCTTAATTTTAAGTACTTTTTTCAGGACATTAGGTTCCTGGCATGCCACATGCTTGTGTAATAATTGTTTTGAAGTCAGTCCATGAGCTTTTGTTTTGGTTTTAGTCCTAACTGCGCCCTGTCATGGCACGATTCATTGCCCTAACGTGTTCACCTGTTCCGTGTCTCGCCTTGATTAGCTCGGTTATTTCTATCCTGTTGTTTCTGCTCCTCTTTATAAAGTCTTATCACGCTTTTGACTCATTTGTAATGCAGCCTCCGAGTCCTGATGGAAATATTACAGTTCCAAGGTGCGCGCACTTTAACGCCAGCACAATGTTGTCATAACAATTCGGAAACCTGAATTTTTCTATGAGCCCAGACTTTCTGAGTTGAATAATATAAAGCATGGTGGCTGCCAATATGAACGTGACACCTTGAGAAGACAAGGTCTTAAAAAAAGGGATTTTATATTTTGGACTATTCAGTACAGTTGTAGCTTAATTTTCTTTCAGTAAGGCAATATAAACTTCTTGTCGCTGATGATACAAAAAAAAACAACAAAGGAAGCTCTCTTATTCCATTCATTTTATCATGCATCATGATCACAAGCTCTGAAGTCTGAACTTCTGAGGAAGACTTGATGATAGCAAAAGTTCAAGCCATAGTTTCCAGTAATGCCTGTTATTTGTGTTACTTCCTGGTTTGGTACTTCCTTGTCTGTTTTCATGTTTTGACTATGGATTATGTACGTACACTGATTGTTTAATTACACTTCAGGACGTCTTTATATGTGTCCTTGTCTATAACTTGCGAATTCATTAAATAAACATTAAGCGAGGAAAATGGCATGACAGAATGACACAAAGGCTATGTGACACCTGAACACCTGTCCCTAAAACATCAAAGGCTGTGAAACTCACCAACATTGTCACTTCTGAGTGTGCACAATTTGTTTTATGATATTGTACTATTCCAGGCTGAGCGGTGCAGCTGAACACTCCAGCACACATCAGCACCAAGCCTTTTGTCATGCTAAACAGACATCGAATAAATGCTTTGCACATTAAAGCAGCAAACAGGAAAAACGCACACCTGATAAACAGAACGAGGCGATTGCCGAGGTTTTGTCCGCGCTTGAACGAGCAGGCCTCGAACCGGAATAATGACAGGCAGCAGTTCGGTGCTTTTCTGTACTCAGACATAAAAAGGGTCTGGTTTAATGAAGCCGCTGGTCCTCAACTCTGCTGGACTCCTTGCTTTTGTCTCTGTTCTGCTTCTGGCTGTATATTTTGGATGTCTAATTAGAGGTTTTGCTAAAGACAGATGTTCTCATATGGACAACTGCCACTGTCTCCCTTATTTGCATTTTCCCTGAACCAGTAGGACATTATTCTTTTTTAGATCAGCCGACTGAGAAACTCTTGAATGTTCATCATTTCTCAACATAATGGTCCACAAACCTGACAAAAACCTGATGTGTTTGGATATGCTTCATAAATAGTTCATTCTCCATCAATTAAGTGTGGAAATACCCTCCTTTAGTCAAAACATGCAGACATGAAGTTCTTGTATTACTGAAAATATTTATCAAGTATCTTCACACATAAAAGTTTCTGAAAAGGTTATTTCAGTGAAAACGCACCTAAAGCTTCAGAGTTCCTGAAAAGGTTCTACTGGTGATAATGTCTAAAGTTATCAGGTTCCTGGAAAGGTTTATCCATTGGAAACCATATGAAAGTTCCTGAAAATATTCCTCCAGTAGGAACGTAGTTAAAGTTTCAGAGTTCCTGCAATGGTTCCACTGCTGCTAACATCTAATATTTCTGAGTTCTTTAAAAGGTTTCATTGGCGATAACACATCTAAAGTACACAAGTTCCTGCAAAGGTTCCTCCATTCCTTCAAAACACTTAAAAGTTTCAGAGTTCCTGAAAAATCTCCACCAGAGGGAATACAACTAAGATTTCTGAGTTCCTGAAAAGGTTCCTCCAGTGTTTTTTAATGGCACTGGCTGCACCATTCATGTAATTAATATCGTTAAAAACAATGAAACACCGTACAAACAGTAATATCGACAAAACTATGCAAGAATATTTGAGAAAGCAAGCCAAGACCTCCAATAAGTATAACTTGCAAAGACAGAATTTTGAACACACCACTGGTGACATGGTTCCAATTACTGTTTATGACCTACTAACTGGGTGCTATATTCACATAGCTGAGCGTGATTATCGTATGACTGTTGGGGAAACTGAAATATGCTATAACAGATGCTCTTTTGAGACAATTATAGAAGCGATGAAATGATGTGGAGCTTAAGTAGAGGTGTCTGTAAAAGAGCAACCCCTACACTATGCTCCAGCACTGACGCTGCCTTCATGTTCCATTAGAGCAGATAAGTCTCTCATCAAATCAATTTCTTTTTTTTCTTCTGAACAAACTGAAGGTAAAGCGAGCAGATCTGTACATGTGCTCAGTCTTCCTGCCTCCATAAATTTCCTTCTTTCTAATTCACCGTCTTATATAAGACCCGTGTAGGATGGATTAGAGTGTAGAGGAAGTCCAGGCAGGAGCGGCTGAGATATGAGCTTTTACTGGGTTGCAAATCGACAAATTTGTCACAGAGATTCTGTACTTTCTCTGCTAGCCGACACAGCAGAAGAAGACGGGGAGAGAGCCGAGCCCTCGAACATGGCTGCCAGCGAGAGGAGAGTTTTAAAAGAGTGCTATTGAACTGGGTTGAATGACTTGTTTACCCTGAAGATACTTTTATTTTCCAAGGAATACTCCATACCTCGTGTTCCTTTTTCTGAAAGCGGCCTGGTGCTGGTCACGGATCAGTGAGCAATTCTTTTGGCAGCAATGCCCAAACATAAAGGCAATCCTTGGCAATCTTGTCCGTTTGCTGCAGGCTAAATGAACTCCTCTTCGAATGTATTATTTTACTCTGTCCAAAATAAAGCTACAACAAGCAACTATAATATAAACCAGCACACTGTCTTGTACTGGACTGCCCATATACAGTCATGATGTAAGGAATAAAACACTTGAAGCATATTGTTACAGGAAAATAATCAATGGTGCTATGGTGTAATTGATCCTAAATCTGTTTATTTTCCAGCACATTCCGAAGTCTGTTTTTTTCCCAACTCCAGCTGACCAAAGTGTTTCATTTCTCTATATGACTTGATTTGCAAAGTACATTTTATTGTGAAATAATGACACTGGAGACTCCTTCCATAAACATTATATAAACATCTTTGTACAGAAAATGTCCCAATATCAACATTTAGAATGGTTTTTCATAAATATTAGCACCCCTGCTATGTGGCGCAATGGGGAAGGTGCTCACCCTATCATCAAGAGATCATGAGTTCGTAACCCGATGATGCCATAGCCATCAAACAGGACATACCAGCCGCTAGGGTTGCACAGGTCAGTGTGGTCCTAGAGCCGGTCCCAAGCCCAGATAAATTGGGAAGAGTTGTGTCGGGAAGGGCATCCAATCTAAACCTGTGCCAAATCGAGGTCATCAATAATCCGCTATGGCGACCCCTAACAGGAGCAGCCAAAGAGTATATACTATACCAGCTATACCAGTATCTGCGAATGAGTTGTTACTATAGAAACAATAACCTATTAGAACAAACACATTAATATAATCCTGTGATTTGATTGGTAGGCAGAACTACTCTACTACTGTTGTCTTCTGACTACTCCGAAGCGCTGTGGTATGAACATACGTAATGAATTATTCCCCATTTGAAATGTTTAATCATTGTTCACTCTGTTTGTACACTTCATTACGGCGACTGAAGACAGGCTCTGTTTCTGAAACAGAGGTGACCTTTTGGATAATATTCAGACAGTCTTTTGTAGTTTTATACTGCTGTCAGCTTGGCCATGAACATAATTTCAGCCAGCTGGCGCTCTCCAGAGAAAGCTGGGTATTTTTTGATATGTAGATCAAACACTTGTCAATATGCACTGCGGTGCTTTCTCATGCCAGACAGTGTTTCGGCAGTCTGTCTTGCCAGATTGGACATTTCAAAATCCTTCTGAGCCCATACTGTAACAAGTTCCTCATCAGGATGGATGCGATGTTTTACCAGGTGATCTTTTTAGCCTATTTTATTGTACCAGGATTTCATTGCTGTTTAGGGGGGAAGTTGTAGGGAAAAAAAACAACTCTAGAGTTTCCTACTCAATCTTGTGTCACCGCTAAGAAAAAAACCAAACCAATAGCAGGAGCCTCAGGGAACCGAGAACAGCGGAGAGCCTGATTAGTCGACGTGATTAGTTACCCTGACTGATTACATATTCGTCAATTAACAGCCGCCCTGGGCTACTGAAGCCAAGCCTCACCACCATGGACGAATCAGCTAAGCATCCATGTCAAAGCTGATTTACAGGATTTACATCAGGTTCAAGAGTTCGGAGAGTTCAGATGACAGGTTCTATGATCTCATGTATAATACACGTGCACACATGCAGATTTATATCGCGGTTGCACTGACATTCAGCTTTGTTTTAATGGTTTATTTAATTTGATCAATATTCTAGCCACAGAACACAAAAGTATGCCAAAAAAGCAATTAAAAGAGGAAAGCTAAATCTTTGTGGAACTTATTAACCACTTTTTCTCACATCCTAATGCTACTCACTGGGAAATGAGTACTTTATTAGCGGTAGCTGCACTCTGAGGGTAAAGCGGTTAAACTTATAGATAAAGGATTCACAGACAGCACACGCCTTAACTGTAAAACGTAAATGGCTGAAGTGTCTAATTAAGGAGATAGGAAACTAGTTTGTTCCAGTAAAATAAAGCCATTTCTATCATGTTTTAATTCACGTAAATATTTCGTCATTCATTTATATTTTTTTCCTGGTTAGATTTCGACATTTAAGAGTATTTCAAAATGAGGGCTTTTAAATAAAGATGGTCAGATATAGGGTGTTCAGAAACTTTACATTTTATGTAATCTGACATTCCTGCTATGCATCAGAATTATCTGATCTCATGCTTGAAAATTCCTAGTTACAGATGAGCATAATCAGGGTTACAGTTACGCTGGGGATTTTCTTATTGAAGAAATGATTATTATTGAAGTTAAAGGTCATAAAAGAAGAAGACGAAGAAGATGAGGAAGATGAAAAAGAAGATGAAGAAGTAGAATGAGAAGGAGAAGATGATGATGATGATGAACATGAAGGAGAAGAAGAAGAAGATAATGATGAAGATGAAGAAGTCGAATGAGAAGGAGAGGATGATGATGAACACGAAGGAGAAGATGATGAAGATGAAGAAGAACATGAAGATACTGCAGAAGAAGAAGATGATGATGATAATGATGATGATGATAAAGATGAAGCAGCCTTTATTTCTATATGGTACTTATTCATCTTCATCATTTTCATCATCATCTTATATCATCATGATATAAAATCCAATGAAGTCTCTATTGTTTAGTTAAAGTAATCAACATCATCTAAGCAATCAGATGTATATGCACTGACCACTAGTGAAAATGCGCCTATTTTGCATTCTTTACTCATTTAATACAACATTGTTTTATTGCAAATGATATTATTGACAACATAAGTGAAAAGTAGAATCTGTGAAATATTTATATGAAGTTCAGAGTTTCTTTGTATTTGGTTCGTTCCCTTTTTGCTTTAATGACAGCGATGTGCCCTCAAACTGGCATGGACTCCAAAACCTTATGATCCATTTTAGATCAAATGCATCAGAGTGTCACCTGAACACATGCATGAATAGTAGAGATTAAACACGAGGAAGGATCTGTAAAAGCAGTTAACATGATCAATATCAACACATTTGCTAAGGGACCTAGAAATAGTCCAGAATCTTAAAAATTTAATATTTATGATATTGAACGTTTACTTTCTTTGTTTTAAAAGTTAAGAATATGTAAATGAATAAACATTTCATGGAATATTTGTCTTAGATTATTTTTGTTTTCCAAACATTCATTTTCAAAAAAAAAAAAAAAAAAAAAAAAAAATATATATATATATATATATATATATACATACATAAAACTGGCTTGTATAAAGGGAAGAAACAGAAGCAAGTGCGGTAGCCGGCATGTCCAGGAGAATTTTGGCAGGTTTTCCTCCATGCTTGGAAGAGCATACAAAATTTCTTATAAAACCGATATCCTTATTAAACTGCCTGAGTCTACCTCACCAAATATCACCTTCTTTTCTTTTTTTTAAATCGTTGGCTGTTCTTTGGTCCATATAATTTTTATATGGAGAAATGTTTCATTTTTGGCATCTTTGCTTTTTGCAACATTTCTTTAAATGTGCCTAAGACTTTTGTGCAGTCCTGAAACTGTAGATGTAAATAATGTACATGCACTAAACCAGGTTATAAGAAATGGGACAAGACTTTTAGGCCAGGAAAATGCCAGTTCTGGCACTGCATTAGCACTAGGAGTTAGTCTCGAGAGGCGTTTTAGCCCAAAGTAGATTTGAAAATCGCAGTGCAATGGCAGATTTCCAAAGTCACACCTGTGTTGCGCCACCAGACCCAAAACAGTGCATGTGAGCTCATTTCTGAACATAAAAACCGGGCTAAAATAGAAGGAAGTGCCTTACACCGAAACAATCTAGCAAAATCAGCAAATTATGTGTGCACAAAAATAGGGCCCAGAGAAATTGAACCACAAGAGATACCCTGTGGAAAAAGTTCAGCAGTCTGTTGCAACCCCTTCGAATTTTGTATTATTATTGACGTATTCATTGTAAAGCATATTATCCAGTAACCACTATGAATTATCCAGTGAGTACAGTAAGAAGGTATATAGTTACGAGAGTGAGGGAGGTACGTCTGGAGCCACAGAAGTGTCCTGGGAGTTTGAAAAGAGATTTAAAATGTCTCTGGGAATTCTGATACTCATAGACTGATTTAACTGATCCATCTTCTTTTAGTAAGGATGTCTGATATGCAGAGGATGTGCTATATTTGGTTTGTTAATTGTTGTTTTATTGGATTTGCAAATTGCTGGCCAATCACTAAATGTTCATGCTGTGGTGTGATTCTCTGAGACGTTTCATTTGTGTCCAATTGTGGTGGTTTGGATGAATCATCACATTCACCTAATCCAACAAATATAAATAATAGTGGTCGGAATAAAGCCTCTGTCTTTACAGATTATGACTTGTCACGCCGTACAACATGAGCCCAATACAATTTTGGCTGAATTCTATAACAGGCCTTGCTGTTCATGTCAGATTATATGATGAATGTTCTCTAACTATAGACCTGCTTTTATATTGTTTACATGCTTATGCCATCCGCATGCTTTGGGTTTGTGCAGAAAATACTCTTCAAAGTGAGCTTGAGGTTATAAGGATCATTTTTCTGTACAATAGCATGTTTCCTTTATGTTTCACCCCTGCCATTACTGTATTTGTAAGCGTCAACTGTATTTCGCGTCATCCTATGCCTATGGATTTGAGAAGAACATCATACCAAAGCTCACACACTTTTGGTAAAAGATATTTTGATAAAAAAAATTCTGTCACTGCCACAGCTTTGTTGTCAGACATCATTGGTTGTAATTGTACTAAACTGATTCATCACATTATGCCAATATCAACTCGGGACCAAAGGATTCTTGTTTGCAAAATCATACGGTGTAAACCTGACTTAAAATATAATAATCTTAAACCACATCACATGAGTGACACAGCAAATGGCATTGGTACGTCATAATATCTTTCTGAGACCTTACTGTCCTCATATCCCCTCAATGTTTTAGTTATGTCCAGTATAGTATCACTTTTCCCCAAACTACTTCCTGTTTCAGAAGTTTCCTGTGCCAGTAAAGACAGTAGTGTCACATGACCTTAAGAAGCACACACACCCCCATACAGTACACACCCTTCACTCACCTCAAAGAGCCGAAGTACATTGGCCACCATGATGGAGACAGAGCTGGCTGATGCTCCAATCACACCCACCACGCGCTCTGGCTTGCGTATGATTGGTTGCTCACCATTGGAGCACCGGATATCAGACGTATCTTTCTGAATAAGTGCCTGGACAAATGTGAGCGACTGCTCCAGTGCGTAAGTATCTCGTGAGCACGTGTCCAGAATCCGTGCACCCAGTGTGATGTTGGGCAGCAGTTCAGGGTCGGTGTTGATTTGGTCCAGCGCGTACAGCATGGCTTCCATACGATGGATTCCTTTCTCCTTTTTGATCTCACCACATGCTTGACCTAAGGGCCCTTTGGAGTGCATGGGGAAGAGCCCACCGAGTGTGATGTCACCGGGGATTTTGATCGAATGCGGGTGCGAGTGCTGGTGTGCCATCAATGCTGGGCTGACCCACACACAGAAGATCCACAGGAGGCATGGCCATGTGGGTAAGCGCCGGCTGGTCCAACTCAGCTGCAGTCTGAGATCTAGTGACGGGGATGGCGGGGAGTGGGACGCCATGGTACATTTGGGTTTTACAGCAAGTATTCATCCACGACCCCAGGAACCTATAAAATGATATAAGAAAAATGATGAGCTGTGGTTTAATTTTTCATCATGAGAGCAAAACAAGTGTTGCATTCTCTAGTCTGCTGCCATGCCATTCCTATCAAGATTCAAGCCAAGGATTTGATAAAACCACTCGGTTATCTCTTCTAATAATGTATTACTTTGAATGGAATGTCCTCATGGCAGCTTTATAGCACACTCTCGTACAGTCACAGTAAGCAGTGCATGAAATTGGGAAGCTATTGAGGTGACCCTGTAAGACAGGATGATAGGAGCTATTCTACAGGCTACAGATTGCAGGTGTGTCCTCCAGCAGCCAGACTGCTATCAGCAGGTTAGTCTGAATGAATGAAGAGCATTATGGGATGGCAGATGGCAGAGCGTCAGGGAGCAGAGGTAAACACAGTTGTCTGATTTAGAGCGATGGCAAGGCCAGGTGTAGAGCGACTGCTTTTCACAGAGGTCTGGAGAGAGCCACAGTATCGACTGGGTGAAAATGAAAGAGGGGAGCAGACAACACGAAAGAGGAAGGAGCATGGAGGCCAAGAAATTGACAGATAGTAAAGAAAAGAGACTGATAGAGAGAAGGAGATAAAGGTTGTGGAGGTTTTTAAGAATTTAATGGACATACACCAGGTGGAACATTATGGAGCTAAAAGCCCAAAAGCTCTAAAAGTGTAAAGGTGCAATAAACACATAAAAATATCTTTACTGAGTGTGTAAATGGGAATGACAGCAGTAAATACGCTGGTGTGTAGATAAATCCAGGAATCATAATAAAAAAGAATGGCAAGATAGACTAATGGATGGATGCACGCATGGATGGATGGATGGATGGATAGTCAGAAGGACAGTTGTATAGATAGACAAGATGCATGAATGTGCAAGTGAATAAATTGGATTGACAGAAGAACAGATGAATTAATCAATGAACGGAAGGAAACATGACCAATAAATGGATACGTACAATGGATATGTATGTACAGGATGTATGTATTAATGGATGGATGAATGGATGGATGGATGGATGGATAGATGGATGGACAGATGGGTTGATCATGGATGGACAGAGGTGGTTAGATGGATAGGAAGCATGGATGGAAAAATGGGCCAATGAATAGACAGATGGAATGACTGGTGGATTGATGGATGACAGGAATGGATAAATTAATGGATGGATGGATGGACAGATGGGCAGATGAAAATATAAATAAAAAAGACAGATAGATAGATAAATAGATAGATAGATAGATAGATAGATAGATAGATAGATGGATAGATGGATAGATAGATAGATAGATAGATAGATAGATAGATAGATAGATAGATAGATAGATAGATAGATGGATGGATAGGTAGATGGATGGATGATTGGAATGGATCGACAGATATACAAAGAGATGGATAAATGTATGGAAAGTTAAATGGATGTATGGGCAGACAAACAGATTAATAGAGAAAAATAGATTTAAAAAACCTGATGGATGGATGAATGGATGAATGAACAGACAGACACACTGCTGAAAGACAGGATGGAAAGACACATGCAAGACAGATGAAGAAATACACTGACATAAAGAAGGCCAGATCAACAGACAGATGATGGATGGATGGATGGATGAATGGATGGACTGACAGAAATGGCTAAATAAATAGATGAACAGAGAGCTAGCTAGCTAGATTATATATATTATTAGCCAGATTCAATCTCAAATATGAATCTTTTCAAGAGGTTATTTTTTTAAACATTTTTACTTTTTTGAGTAAAATTTTACATTCTCCAGAGTGCAAAGGGTAAACCGTCTAAGAGTGTGTTACTGTGAGAGTCTGTTAGTGTATAACCAAACTAGTAGATTTTCGCTGGTTTCTGAATGTTCACAAGTGCGAAGTGCAGTTTGTAGGCTTTCTGTTCCCGGCAGGAACCCAGGGCTCTCCTGTACTTCTCCACATGTTGGGCTTTGATAGCATTTGCAGTAAGCAGTGGATATTACATTTATCGGCAAAACCAAATCTCACCACTATTATCACATTTCCCCCAGCTCGAGTTCTCAGCCTGGCTGGCCAGAAGGGCCTTCTTTCTCATCATGCATCTGATATACGTCAAATTGAAGAATCAAATATGAAATTTGTCCAGTGTTCCGTCTGCTTTATTCTCATTTGCAATATCTGCAATGTCATATCTGAGCAATAGCATATGCATGTGCCCTGTGTGAGTGTGCTTGTATGTGTGTGTGTGTGTGTGTGTGTATGTGTTTCCAGGCCAGAGAAAGCTGTCATGATTTGCGTGAGTTTAAACGTCATATGTTATAATGCATAATAATTGTTTTGAAAGAGGTTTTATCACTCGCAGAGGCATAATTTAATTCTGCAAACTGGCAGAGGCTCACAACCAGACAGTAATGCGAGGAGACACGAGTCGAGTGTGCACTCTCGCAAATATGATTTTCCTGCTGATGGAACATCACTCGGAGCTGCTAAACATAATGGGAGGTTTCAGAGATGCAAAGAGAGGTTTATAACAGTCTGCATATTGACTGGGTAACAATCCATTCATTACACAGGAGAAGTAAGTACTTCAGTATTTTCCATAGACGCCGCTGACAGGCTCTAATACAGGCTCTTAGATGCAAAATAAATAGTTGTTAAATCTTAGTCTGAATACCAAAGCCATCAACAATCTATTTATCAATAGTACCTCATCATGATTATCATCATATTACAGTGTTTGACAGGCTTTTATTGTACATAAATACTACATGATGAAGACCAGTGTTTACATTCATGACATCCAGAGAGGCAGAAGTCAATAACAGTAGTAACAATCAATAACAAGGCCATGGCAGAACGGCAGGCTTTAGAACATATTTTGGGCTCATCCATCAAAACTTTTCTCCTGTTCCATTAATAAATGCAATTACCTAAAGCTTTTCAGGACTGGAGGAAGAACGATCAATGTGGAAACCTAGTTATCAGCTCAGGCTCAGGCTATGGCTCAGTTTGAGTCAGTTTCCTATTCTTCACTTGCCTTTGGTTTTTCTTTGTATGTGCTATATATACAACTGTATGTGTAAGAACATGCGCAGACACGAACGAACCTGCAAAAAAAGGGTCTACGGGGAATTCTGGGTTTCACATGAGTGAAATAGAAAGGTGCTTGTTTTGCGTGTTGGTTTTAATGAATATGCAAATTAGGGATATTCTACCTGCAAGTACAAAAGGGTGCAGTGTGATTTACTACACCTGAAAGTAATTAAGGGAACGACAACTGTGTGCATATTAATACAACCAAATGGCAGGTATTATATTTGCCGCAGCCTGTTTCCAGCATTTTATCCCAATTCCTACCCACCTGCCAACTCTCACCAACAGTTCCCAACTGTTACAACAGTTACCAACAGGGAAGGGTGAAGACAAAAGGTGAGTGTTTTTTTCTGAGAACCAGTGTCTTTTTACAATTGCTCCCAATGAGTGGAGAGAGCATACCGTCACATGCAGCTGCCTAGAGAAAAAGCGCTGCAGCGAGCATCTTATTTCAGAGTGTGCTGCTTTTATGTGCAGCCGCTCCAAACGTTCCGGGTCGAAAATTTCTGAACCACTCAGAAATGTCTTCACTGTTGCTCCTGTTCAGGCAACCAATCCTATGGCAGTTAGTGGTGATGTAAAAAAAACGCTACATGGACACTAACATGCTTCTTCCTAGAAACACGAAGCCAGCCAACTGCATCTTTTGAAACGTTGGTCATTCTGCATTGTTTCCGCCCAGCACTTTGTGCATTTATTTCTGCAGTTACTTTAAAAATATTTAAAAATTAAGCACTGCACCAATATAAAAACGTGCCATATAAGTAGAAGATATATAAACTATTAGACATTAATAACAATGGCAGTAAAAAAAAAAGAATATACAGTAAATGTACTTTGGTCATTTTTTCATGACGTGAGATATTGTGCAATTTAAGGTAACGTGCAAATTACTTCAGGAACGTCCTGTAAACCTCACTTTGTAACATTTTATACACTCAGTGTGTCAAAGTGAGTAGAGGGGGGAAAAAAATGGAAGTGACTTTTGTTTAAAAGTATAACTACTGATCCACTACTGCTTCATCTATTTACACATTTATATAGGTCAATGTTAACATAAATTTCATAATTTACAAAACTTGAAAAATCTTAGCATTCAATGTGTTATTACATCATAAAATATATGAACCAATCATGTATTGATTTGCAAATAAAGGCTTTCCAGCACTTGTTTTCCAGAAGAAGGAGGTGTGACCATTTCTAATCGGGGTATTAATATATTCTGGGTTTCTTGATGAAGCTGAAAAGTAAGAGCTTCAGTGATCTGTAATGCCTTTTTTTGGAAAACTTGAAGTCAAGCAATTATTATTCAACTTCAGTTGTGAAGAGTTTTTCCAGAAAATTGCTGACTTTAAGTTTTGGTGCTAGGTTATCTATTCTACCATAGAGGTGGGACTGAATTCTGTCTTATGTGTGAGTTGCTTTGGACAAATTAAAAGAAAAAGCGGTGGCTCTGTAACACTGGAAGTGGGCAATAATTTTTTTCCTGGCTTGTTTTGGCTCTACTCGTCACCTTAGAAAGAAGCATGAGTGCAAATCAACACAAAGTTCTTCTGGCTGATTACCTTTATCCTATATTTCTATCCTGATGGGCGTGTTCTCCGATGACTCCGCCCACATTTTCAGTACATGAGGGCTCACTGAATGGTTTGATGAGGTTGGAATTAATGTCGATCATTTGCTACGAAATTCGCAGTCACCAGCTCTCAAACCATTTTCACACCTGAACGGTATTCACAGATCCAGTATAGTTACAGAAATTTATCGAATCTATCCCAAGGACTTTTTTTAACTTTCTCACCCATCTGTATTTATTCAATTTCACACTTTTTGAGTTTTTTGTAAATAATGTAAAGCACCTTCAAACACATAAAATGTGCTATATAAGAAAGCATAAAATAAAAAAAGCCGCCTGTCAAACATTTGATCTATTGCAGCTCACAACACACCTGATGTAATCAGCAGCTGTGAGAACAAAACGGATCTGGAACGAGGCCTTTGAGAACGACGCCGAGGACCTCGCAGCTAATAGACTCTGAAATTTATAAAACGAACCTGCGCACAGCTCACACGTTTTGAATCGATGGTGTCTTTCCCCAGATGATGCATTAATTCAGGATCATATGACATTCTGCTCAGAAGCTGCTTCAGAAATGTGGCCAGTGCTTTTGAAGCTCCATCCATCCTCCTCCTTCTACAATCAACAAAAGGTTCACACCGTGTCAAATGCAGCATGCGGCTTCGAAAATAGCTTCACATCTACAGCCCAGAAAAGGAAATAATAAAATAAAACACCAGGACCTGAATAAATACAGTAGCGATGAGGAATAGCTGCGCTTTTTTAGTTTTCAGGACAGAGATAGGACTTTCTAGAATCATGGGTTCAGCAGTTTGAATGGAAAAAAAAAACTTTTAGTTTAGCTTTAGTCAGATTTAATGGAAAGATTTTTTTTTTAAATCAGGGTGTGTTGAAGACAGTGTTTGGTTTTCTCCAGACAGATGTAAAAAAAATACAAATAAATAAAAGATGCATTATCAGCAGCCATTCTGCTTTCTGAAAAACTCGGAGGTTTTGTTTGCATTGCATCTGTTTGTACATTTGCACTGGTTTCAGGTCTGAGCATCTTCCAGCTGGCAGCTGTGCAATCTGTAAATGAAAGCTACAGACTGGATGAGATGTGCAAAGAAGCGCTACAAAGTGCAAATTAAGATCTGGTGGCTTCTCAATGGTGGCGTTAACTACCTTTTTGTAATTTATTTTAATAAATGAAGTAATTTTCATATGGTTTTGTATATAAATGGTTTGTATTAATATTCAGCAACAGCATGCTTATTCTCATTTTAAATTAGATTTGGAAGTATGCTTTATTATAATACATTGTTTCTTTAGTAACAACTTACGTTACACAGGGCCTTTTTTGGTGGCAATTCCATGTAAACTGGAAATTCCCAACTCTGACAGACTTTGTCACGTTCACAGTCACCTGATTTCTAATCATACACACCGGACCACAATCACCACCAAACAGTATATAAGGACTCCTTTTCCACATCCACTTTGCAGAGTAATGCTCAGTGTATATTTACCTGCGCTTGCCAAGCCTTAATTTCTGTCTATTGCGCTTCTGGTGTTTGTCTTTTGCCAGTTTTTGGATTGAGTTTTTTGAACACTGATTCGGATCTGTTTGCCAACCTCTTCAAACTGCGTTTGCATCCACCTTCTTCTCCAGTTTATGGCATTATAGAAGGAGTCTACATTGTCAGTGCATTTTAACAGATGTACGTATAAGTCTTCTGACATGCTTGCTTAGTAAATTGACAAGCAGCGTAAAACATGATCATTTCTTTAGCGCACAGCTTTCACTTATTAGGACGACACGTCACATAGACATACATTTAAAAAAAGATGGATTTGTAACATTCAGAGGTGAAGCCGTAACTAAGTTCTCAGACATGGGAGAGTCTTCAGGAGAGAGGACTGTCTTGGTATCATGACAAGACGAAGAAAATAAGAGAGATTGGTGAGGGATGTAACTTGACTAATAGAAACTAACTTGTTTGGTAACATTAACTGGATAAAAATTACAGCCTGTTGTTCTTTAATAAAAAAAAATTTTTTTATTATTTTTTGGAAAATTGCAGTGGAATAAGATGATCAAACAGTTCAGGGTATGCAGTTATTGGAAAATAATCAACTTCATGGTGGTAACTGTAACTCCGCTTTGCATCATGCCGCATCATACCACCCCATTATTGATTTTTTCCAGGTGTTTTATGTCTTCTATATTATTTACTGTGACTGATTTCTATGTATTATTTCATTAAAGTAGAGTACAAAATGAAAGCTTATTCTGAACACAATCTCAAAGACCAGCAACCTCATTCAGATGCTTAAGAAAGGCCAAACACAGAACATGGACTGTGTGGAAGGCTACGTGAATCCCAGCAATTATGCTTCGAGCAGTTTTTGATTGTGAATAATTTAGCACTTGGATATTTATGGAACATGAGCACTGTTAAAATCTGTGAACTTTCCTGAGAAAACAGATGTTGAGTTGACACAAGCTAATGTATGAGAAAGTGTTAAGCTTAGGATGAGGGAAATGCGTCGAACGTATGGTGTTTCTAACATAATAACATTACTCTTATGAAATGCAACATAATCTCTGGCGCTCATTAAAACTGCATGAATTTTGCATGAGATGTGATTGCACTGATAGACTCAGTTGTATACGCTCCGGCCACGGACGTCTTTTGAACACCTTTCTGCATATAGGCTTCAGGATCTTGAAGGGTACAATCTGTTTGGCTCCATATTTTCACCTATACACACTTCTGTGCTAACAGTCAGTAGGGATTAGATGTTCTTAGCAACATTTAGTGACAAAAAGTACCAGACTCTCTACAAATCCTAAAAGTGTGGCTTGGGAAATTGCTCTCCTCATGACCTGTCCTACTTCTGATCATAGCAATTTTGTGTGAAAGTTGAGCAGCGAGCACTTGCTTTAATGTCATGAAGTAACACACGTAAAGAGCATAATGAAGTCTATTAGCGGTTCTCTAATTCCCATTAACTGCGAACGAGTCCTCAGGGTTCTTACTATCAACTCAGACTCACAGTTTCGCTTGTTTGCCGTCTATCAGGTGCTGAAACTTATACGGCCAAGTGATTATTATAATTTGTACATTATCCTAATGGTGTCATTTGTCTCTTTTTATAAAGCATAAACAAAAACAATGAAATGCAGCAATACATCACTGAAATCATGGGCTTTAATAATTAATGCCAAAGTACATGGCGAAGAAGAAAGAAATCGAAATCATGCACTATAAATAAAAACGCCTGTGATGTTAATATGATACAATAAGGAAGGAATAAAACATGACGAGTCGTGATGTTGGGTAAAATAATCAATGACGGGATGGTGTGAGGTCTCCAAGCTTCAGAATATCAGTTGTTTTTCATGTTTGGATTCATGACTATCTGATTTTTCTAGACATTATGTCCTGAAACAATTGAACATGAGATAATATTACATTTTTTTCCATTAAAAATGGGAAAAAATTAATCTATTCATTCCTATTTTAGTTCATACCAAATTACCCATAGGTGTGAATGTGAGTATGAACGGTTGTTTGTGTCTGTGTTAGCCCTGCGGTTGATTGGCGACCTCACCGCGGTGTATCCCGCCTCCCTCCCGTGACCCTCGTCGTGACCCTTAAAGGATAAGCATTATAGATAATGAATGGATGGATTACAAATACAGACTCCTACCACTTTCTGAAACAGTGACTTATTTCCTTTCTCACAAGTGCAGAACATAACGTCCCGTCTTTCTTCAAACCCATAATACAAGAACCATTTACATATGATCAAGTGTAATGTTCATTCATTGATCTTCTTTAACATTGCTTGAGCACTACATCTTCACAGTTTGTCTTCTCTGAATTGGACAAAAAAAGATAAAACCGCAGTGTTCCATCACTGCTCGGAGTTTACTGCCACTATGGAAGTCACTCTCATTAAATCCTGATCATTCTGTCCCTAAAGCCAGAACAGGTGCAGTAGGACTTTCTGAGGCTGATCTAAGTGAGCATTACTATTAGATGAAATAGCAGAGCTTGGAACATTTTGTGAAGCTTATGATGCTCCAGAGTCAAAAGTAACATTGCATGTGTATTAGCAGACATTACTGATTACAGCAATAGCTACATTTGGATAGAGGATTGGACTGACATTTGCTGTTTTACATGATGGAGCAGTAATTATTCCTCGTTATGTACTTATAAGAAATTATATACGTGGCTGGATGTAAGGGTTGTTTAATATATCATTTGTTAATTGTCCTACTGACATCACAGAACCCTGCACGATATGTGAATGAGCCCTGTATCAGTTACTGTGAGCATTCTGACCATCTCAGAATAATGATCTAAGTAAGCAATAAAACATTTATTACACTTATGTAACACTTACATGCTGTTACAGGAAAATAATCAACAACATGGTGGCGTGATGAAGCAGAGTTACTGTGTTACTGTTACAAAGTTAGCAAAGCTGATTAATTTCCTATAACACCACTTCCTGAAGTGTTTAATTCCTCTTATAACACAATTCTCAAATAAGTTCAGAATGAATTTTCCTTCTGAAAAGAAACACGCCTTATACCTTTTGTTAGAAATTTAACAATATATTGTGCATTGATAGATTTTGGGACAAATTTATGACCAAATCTAAAATGGGAAAGAGCTTTTGTGCATTTATATACAGATTCAGATTCATATACAGATTAAACTATATATACAGATATAGTTTAACAGATTGCTGAAAGCTAAAGAAAAGAGAAGCAAATTGAGTTTTTTTTTTCATTTTTAATAAAAGGAATATTTATTTAATAGGCTATTATATTTTATTTCTAACCTTTACGGATGTTTGTAAATGGTTATTAAGGAAATAAAACAGATGTATATATTTTTTTATTTAACAAAAGGTATATTTCACTTGATGAAGAATAGGGAAAAAAATGTTGTATTTTTTTTTTTGGTTGTACACTTTTGTTTTCATTTTTTTTCCCTATTTTAAAAATATATTGTGGCAAAATCAACTCGTGAACAAGCATCATGAATCCAATCGAGTCAAATTGAATCATGAATAGGGTGAGTCGTGAATTCGAATTGAGACAAATTGAATCATGAATTGGGTGAATCGTTACATGCCTACATTTTGTCCATCTATAGTTACATTTAACGTTGTAGAACAACCAAAAATAGGTTAGACCTTGTGATTACCTACATTATAGCAGCTATAAACAGTCACCCCTCACAAGTTTAGCTTTTTCTCACAGGAGCTAATCCCAGCTGACTTCAGGTAAGAGGCAGGGCATCAATCTATCACAGGGCACAGATGAACAACCATTCACACCTGTGGGCAATTTAGAAGGGCAGTTAACCTAATCTACATGTCTTTGAGCACCCAGAGAAAATACACACACACACACACACACACACACACACACACACACACAAACATGAGGAGAACATGCAATCTCTGCACAGATAGGCACCAGTCAGCCAGCAGGTTCAAACCCACTTTGTGACAGTGCTGACTGCTACACCGCCATGCTGCACTCTCAAGTACCAATAAGACAAAAAAACACAGCTTGTCATGTTACGTAGAAAACATAAAAGGCAAATCCCCCCATCCTGAAGAGTTTCCCATGTCAGAAAAGTTACAGCTTCACCTCTGATTGCTACAGAGCTCTGATTATAGACTCCTTTCATAAGAATTAAATAAACCTCTCACAAAAATTTTCGGTAATCAACAGAGAATTCAAATAGTGCTAAGGTGTAATAAAAACCATATAATAAAAATAAAATTAAACTTAGTCAAGCCTAACCTTTAACCATGGCACCACCATTAATCATCTCAGGTTTGTTTTAATATACTGTAAGGAAAATCATAATTACAATGTCTATATATAGTGTATAATTAAAAGTGTCTTAGTTTTGCTCATATTGTGCATGTCTACTGGATTTGCAGCAGAATTCCTGAATGCAGTGTAATATGTATTTATGCTGACACGGGCACACCATGTGAGAATTGTGTAACAGTATCAGCATCAGTGTGGATACGGGTTATAATCAGCAAAACACTCATGAACACACAGCACTGAAATAACACAACATTAAACCAACTTATCTGCATTAATACAAACTGTGAATTTTTGTTGTATATCAGTTTCTCTCTAAACAGGACACGCCAAATATATTTCCATACCACTTCACAATATGAGCAAAATGCTTGTCAAACCACACACTGATTAATATTACAGTGTGCTAATGAATAAGTCTCATGAATTATGAATAAGTCACATGAATTATGAATTATACACAGTGTGTTTTATTTAGGATAAACAGGAGAATCAACATTCACTGTGCAGAAGGAGGAGAAATCATGCAAAGCCTGCATGCACACTCCTGTGGCTTATATGGATTAGGGAAAGCTGTTCATCACCAAATACACATCCTTCATGAGTTACTGTCTGCTCTGCTTTCTTCTTTTTAAAGCTCTGCACTTCAAATACCACACAGGTAGCCTGTACATCAGTCATGACTAGAAGCACAGCCCAAACTCTGGTGTTGAATTAACCCTTACAGCATGTGCTTGTGTGAGAGTTAATTCAGCACTGTAAGAATTCACGCAACGCTGCGGATGTTAATTTAGCACATCAGGTGCTAGTTCAAAACTGGATGGATTCAGGCAGCACGGTTGGTGTTCATTCCGCGGTGTATCATCTCGCTCTGCGTAATTACTCACAGTACGTAAAAAAGCATGCACCATATGGTCAAAATATATATTGCAACTAATACACTGCAGTTAGTTGCGACATGGCTTGCAATATGGAAACACACGCTGAAGGATCACACAGTTCAAAATGTCACATCAAGAAGAGTGTGAAGGTTAATTACAGAACCATTACAACAATGCAGAAAAATTATTTACAAGAAGCCGTGCTAGACTTTACGTGTCTGTTCTATGGAGCAGTGATTGCATTTCTATAAACATGCAGTACGATACATTCTCATAAATAAAGGCATAAACCTGCATGCTTTTCCTATTTTTGATGGCACAACACCATCAAGTCTACCTTTAGTACACCTAGAAATGTGAATATAGTGTACCTTTAACTTATATTTAAGGGTAAGGGGACCACTCATGTACATTTTTAAAGCTTTATTCTTAAAGGTAATTAAATGTACACCACGTGCACCTTACCAGGTAAACAAAATATACAATACAAAGGTACAAATGCTGTCACCTTGATGGCACCCCAGTTATCCACTTTGGTATATTTAATGAAAATACCACATTCCAATTATATTGCAACATATTTTGGACCGTGATATGGCTTGTAATATGGCCTAGGCATGCAGATACAGATGCAAAATTACTTTTATACAGGTCTACATCAATACATAATGATAGCTCATATAAAATAGGCTACATTTTAATGGAACTGGAGATGCTTAAATAACCAGCACAATAACAAACTTTCTATAAAGGTGCCATTAAGTGCCATTCAGACAGCATTGGAATGATATTTACAGTAACTTGGGAGCTTCTCGCGCAAATAGCACCCTGTCAAAGTGTGATCTCGTGCACGTTTGATGTCTTACCTTTGTTTTCCATGAGCACTTTGGGCTCAAGTCAGGATCCATCCAGCAGCTCCAACTCCAAGCTGAACTCCTGCATCCATTCGGTCACTCAGAAACTTCCTCTCTGTCCTTCCATATCAGCGTTTACCGGAGTTTAAACACGACTTCATTCCCGCTGCCACACTAATGATGATGATGATGATGATGATGATGATGAGAGGAGTTCACTGAGTCGGACCCGGATCATTTGGAGAAGGAGAGTCCGCCGGTGCGTTCACATGTAACATATGATGAGAGGGAGGGAGACTGTGGAAATCACTCTGAGATAAACAGAGAGAGGAAATGAAATAATCCAATGCTGCCCGCGCGCGCTCTTAAACTGAGGGGCGCGTTTAATGCTCGAGCGGGCGGCCGCGTGCGCTCGTGCATGAGCCAGAGAGAGAGAGAGAGAGAGAGAGAGAGAGAGAGAGAGAGAAGGGGGGGGGGGGTTGAACACAACAACGCACACGTTAGTTTTATAAGGAATGAAACACTCGAGGGCGTGCTATTATAGGAAAATAATCAGTGATGGGATGGTGCAGTGTAGCAGCATGTCTTGAAGTTTATATTCCTCTTATACCACAGCAATGCTCCGACAATTGCAATTTTTTCAATTAATGAACGTTTGTACTTTTTAGCATAGTATATGGTTACAGTTGCAGATATACTACATATACCAGTCATTCCCTCACCACCCTCTAGCCTATATTTCCTCTTAACTGAGGTGGAAAAGACATAAAAAAAATATATATAGCTTGCCAAGTTACCAGTAAACTGCAAGCTCCTCCATCCTCAAAACTGACCTGTGCTAACTTACAGCTTTATTCCTGACTGTTACAGATCACTGACACTGGAGACTCCTTCCATAAATATTAACTAAACATCTCGTTACAAAATGTACCTGTGTCAGATGCAACTATAAAATACTATAATATATTATAACAAGAGCATTAAAATAGTCAGAGCTGCTGCTGCAAAAAAAAAAAATCGACACCTTCTGACCAATCAGCAACGAGAATTAAACAGGGCTGTTGTTTATTCTGATTTTGTATGAAAGGAAACAGGATTTATTATAGGCACTATATTAGAACATTCTACTGAGTCAAAAGTACACGATATGGCCAAAGGTATGTGAACACCTGACCATCAGACCCATATCTGGTTCTTCTCCGAACTCTAAAACCTGGAAGCGGATGCGGAGGAACCACATATAGGTGATGTTCAGGTGTCCACAGACTTTTGTTGGAAGCACACAATTGTATAGGATGCATGCTCTAGAATTACAGTTTCTGTAGAATTCTCTAGAAGTCTGTAGAATTATAATTTCCCTAAGAGGTCCAAACTTGTTCCAGAATGAAAATGTCCCTGTGCACAAAGCAAGCAACTTGAAGACATGGTTTCCCAAGGTTGGAGTAGAAGAACTCGAGTGTCCTGCACAGAGCCCTGACCTCAACCCTACTGAACACCTTTGGGATGAACTGGAACACCGACTGCACCCCAGAACTCCTCACCCAACATCAGTGTCTGATCACTCTAATGCTCTTGTAGCTGAATGAACACAAATCCCCACAGTCACACTCCAACATCTAGTGGAAAGCCTTCCCAGAAGAGTGGCACTTATTATAACTCCATGTTAATGCCCATAATTTTGGAGTGTGATGGGTAAGTGTTTGCATACTTTTGGCCAAATCGTGCATTAAGTGAAAGAAAGACTCAAGGACAGTACAAACCAGATGTAAGTACAATGATTAATTAACACTAATTATCCTGTCTATGAAAAATGAGATGCATTAGCACTTTACAGGGTGAACTGGACCTGAATAACTCATGAGTCTCTTAAATATCATAACAACAAGCCTTGTACATTTGACCTTTAGAGATCTCAGGAATAAAATGCTCAAAAAGCTGTAAAGTTCTTCTGTAATCTCTTCTCTAGGTCTGCAGAAATGTCATATGTGCAGGTAGTCCTCTGGCTAAGTGTGGCATTATAATGAGAACATTTGTCCATTGTGCTCAGTTAAGAACACAAACTCTGTTACTATAGATTTCAGGTACCTCAGAGCAACTCTGGGTCACAGAGGAACGACCATCGCCTGCAGCCAATGCTAGATCAACATGCCTGATTCACACTCTCAGATCGAACCCAAACCCCTATGGAGACACTTTGGCTTGCATTCAAATGTGCAATACACACATATAGCCAGTAGCTCCAGTTGTGATGCGGTCTCTTCCCCAAGCACATACAATTTTAATACACTCACACCCTATAAAGTTTGTTCACTGCTTTTTAAAAAAACAAAAAAACAAAAAACAAACAAAAACAGTCCTGGAATTATTTATGCGTGATTACACTGAGGCATACATTTCATCATCAGTATCTCTGTGTTTCTTTTACCAGCCTTCTTGTCTAGTCATGGAAAAATAAAAATCACTTTTACTGACCTAATAACCCAAAATAAATCGCTTCACTGGAGAAGAATAAGAGAACTGGAGCTGGCCCCAATTTTATAGCTACTCTTTCATATAATATCATATATTAAAAAAAAGCATTGCACAGCATGCATGCAATAGCATTTATGATGATAGGAATGACATTGGAAAAGCATAAATATGCCCTGTGAGTTGTATAAAGGTGTATGATTCTGCGTTCCAGACAATGCCGATACCGTTTATGTTTTTAAAGGAGTGAACTTTACAGGGTCTGACAGCATTAAAATTGCATGTGTTCAGGGAGAAGGTTTCAGCACTACATCAGAGTCGAAGCCACCTGCTAAGAAAGAGAAGCTCATGTTTGACTGCAAGTTGGATGCTCGGGATGCCAGGATATATTAGCATTTATTTATATTTATCTCCCTGTCTGTCTGTCTGTTTGTCGGTCTGTCTATCTGTCTGGTTGGTTAGTTGGTTGTTTACATTTTTTGAATGTATCTATCTATCTATCTATCTATCTATCTATCTATCTATCTATCTATCTATCTATCTATCTATCTATCTATCTA
>JAQQZR010000039.1:3354662-3370285 GCA_030068235.1 Notoglanidium macrostoma | reverse complement strand
AGAGAGAGAGAGAGAGAGAGAGAGAGAGAGAGAGAGAGAGAGAGAGATAGATAGATAGATAGATAGATAGATAGATATGATTTAATATTAATAAAGCTTATGCTTGTTTAAAGTTTATGGGTATTTTGTCCAAATATTTTGAGCATTTAAACATACAGAGAAACTCTAAACCCAATGATACATTATACATTTATTGTCCTGTACATGCATGTGCATGCACTTTTTAAATGGAAATGATGAGCCAAGAATATTAGCTTTAACATCTACAGCTGTAAATATCAGTTTCGTTTAATGCCCTCAGTTTTAATTGTATGTTAATGTGTGCACTTGGGAAGAAAAAAGTACAGATCAGCTTTATTACTGATAAAAGCGACAGGAGATCTTTTTTTTTTCTTTCTCGTTATTATTAAAGGCATCTCCCGAGGTCACCCCTGAGGATTCAGCCTGAATGGTACGGTCTTAGTTGATTGAATGGAATTTGGACCAGACCATTCTGGGCCATTTCCAGTTTTATGGGGGGGGAGGGGAGCACTTTGCATTCTTACGCCTTTTTAAGATTGCGGTGTGTTGTAGTGGCCTGGGGAGGGGAAATGTAAAGCGACAAGTTGTTACAAGATGGCAGTCTCTCTAAAGTGATTTTAAATGTTCACTGAGATGTAATCAGGTCTAAGTCTACGTCTCCAACGCGCTTGAGTGTGTGACTCCGGATCTATTCGCAGCTCGAACCTGACTGCTCTCTTCCCTTCCCTTCCCTTCCCTTCCCTTCCACTCCGGATTTGGCCAGCGAGGGGGAGAAAACGAACAGCTGCTGCAGACGTTTTTGACACGGTTTTTTGGGGACGGGGAGTTTCTGATGCCGTCAGCCGGGAGAGGGTCGGTGCACGGCCGGAACGAATAGAAGATCATGGCCGAAGACTATTGGGAGTGCACGGCGGTGGCGGCGGCAGCGGCTTTGGGATATTAAGATTTACAAGGACACACGGGAATCTCACGTCCTCCCTCGGGTAAAGAAAATAAAGCTTGTTTATAGTTACATGCTTCTGCTGTACTGTGTGCCGCTATGTGCGTGTGTATTGCAGGAAAACAGCAGCGACAACAGTGCTAAAATCAAAAACATTTTCACAGTAACGCTTCGCGTGCGCGCTAAATCACCATGGTGATTCAATACCAAAGCTAGCATGTCAAAGATTAGATCTAGCTAGCTAGCTAGCTAGCTCCATCTTTACCACTTCATCATGTAATTTTAGATAGCCATAAACATTCTGAAGTTATTTATATATATATATATATATATGTATATATATTATATAACATGCAGCCTAGGAGACTAAATAGTTGTTAGAAACGACCGCGCATAGCAGGCTAATTAGCGCGTGCATTCCGATGCATGTTGTAGTTTATTAATGGATGAGCACCGTGCTAACGCTCACCGGTGTGTCTAAAGGGACACTTTGGTCAAGATTAAACTTGAGTTTATTTATGTTCGCCTCTTACAAATGCGACACGAAATTATTCAGAGCAAGAGCCGGGTTTAAAAAAAAAAAAAAAAAAACACTCCTGATGACGTATAAAGGTGGCAGTACATTTTGAAGAACTAGCAATCTGGGTTCTACCAAAACTATAGGCGAACATTATTAAAATGTTCCAAAAACCAATCAGCAAAAATGATAAATTATTAATTATATTTAACAAGTATTTATTGCCTCTTTCACATGGAATATCTGAGGTAAAAACACCTGATTGATGAATTTGCATTCCCACTCAGTCTTCTGTAACAGTACAGTAACAGGTGTCTTGTATTCCCGCCTGAGTGTATTTAACGGGATAAAACGCACGATGACGTATAATTCACGACGCGGCGTGTCCATAATGTGAAAAACCCCAAGCTGAGACATTAGCTAGTCAGTTAGCGTCGCCGGCATGAATAATAATTTCCAGTCGTATCTGCCGTTGTCTTCTTTCCTTCTTGTTTTGACATTTGCCCCTGGTCGCTTTCCGGCGAGGCGGTATGAGTATCCGGAACATGTAGGTATCAGTAGAGCTGTCGCGATATCGCCGCGTAGCCGTTCACGTCACCACAAGAAACGTCACGTCTGGTCACAACACCTTAATCCAACGGTTCCGATTCCCACTGGGACCATTCTGTAAATTGGGGTAGAGAATAGAGAAAAACAAATGCTCTGATAGCATCATCCAATATTACATAAGCCCTAGTGTAAGTTGTCGAACTAGCGAACGTCTAGATGTTTCTGATGATCGATGGTCAACTCGAACTGCAGAGAAAGTGTAACTGCATCTTCCTACAATACAAGTGAAAGTGATGAAACCATTTTAAACATATCGCATACAAGGATTTCCTAGCAATCAGCACACGGCAGCAAAAGCTGGCAAGATGAGAAGCAATGTCTACAACCCTAGGGGAGTGAAAAGAACTGCCCCTACTTGGTATATTGTTCTTGACGATCTGCTACTATCGGTTATTTAAAACGAAGTCAATACAACGTTCTTTGTTTACAGAAACAAAACCTGTTATTAGGCAGAAAATCCAGTAGATGGCAGTAAAGTTCAATAGTGACAACATAGCCAATGTAGAAATACGATCACTTTTTCGGAAGCGTATCCAGGCGCGGTTGCAGATTTGCACATCGTAGAAGAGTTGACCGTTGTCCTTGGTGGACGTCTGAGCTCTCCGAGTCTAGTCCAGCTTCAAACTGGATGTCTTGGCTACCCGCATGATATAGCACAAACCGAGAAACGCGTCGATAATGAAGTAGCACCCTAAACGTCTTCATCTTACCTGAATTTCTCAGGTAACGAAGATATGAACACAAGTTCTGATTTGCAAAAGCTCGGGTTACTTTAAAGCAGGAACAGGGACGTGCGGTTAAAACGCTCCACCGCTTTCGTGCGTTAATCATCCGTGCATGCTGTCGTGTTGATGTCACTGGATCTTGGAAGAGACAGTCGCACACATGTCTCCAAGGCCGCCTCTGACTCAACATGGCATCTGACGTGTTCTCGGCGATCGGTGAAGGGGAGTAGGAGCTTAAAACGAAGCTCCGCTAGGTAGATCACCCTGAATCATCTTAGATAATTGTACTCCGCTGCCAAAAAAAATCCCACATTAGGCCGGGCCCTCTCGATAATTTATTAGAATACTCCATCAGCCTGTTGATTAATGTGAAGGAGACTACTTGGGATTCTGCTGCATCGATGGAACGTCTCACATTGTGGGAGAACAGGAGGACGACGCCAAGTACCACGCTCTGCGTTGTAGTACATCTCTCTAGCTGTTGTTTCACTTCTGCTTTGAAATAAACCTCCCAAAAGGCCCTTTTCTCATAGAGCAGTCCTGCAGATAGGATTAGTCTTAAATCTGAAGCAGACGTGCGTAGTTTTGACCTGATTTTGATACAGTTACTCAAATTTGGGTGCATTTAGGCAGAATTTGAAACTGCTGTTGACTTATGTAATCCCTGAGGATGCTCGTATTTCAAACTGTTTTTTTATTTTTTATCTTTTAACTCCAAAATGCCTGTGTGGATTCAAGGGCCTTGATTGTATATGATTTGAATGTTAAACGAACGAACGGTCGATAGCAGGAACGTCAGACTGCTTTCCAAGAGAGAACACACAACCGCAGAGTTCAGCATTCTTTTTTTATTTAGCCCTCATATCGTTTAACTTGGGGAAACCGAGGACTGGATTCGGGGGAAATATTAGCCTAAAATGTCTAGGGTGGTAATATTTGATCTGTATTCGGTTTCAGATGAGACTCAAAAGCTCTGACATCGGATTCGGTACTACCAAGGCCTTAATGGGCAGCGCTGCCAAATTCTCGATTCTGATTGGCCAGAAGGCGTTGATTAATTTTCTTTAACAGCAGCTCTGTGAGTGCTTCAGGCTTCAAGGTTTATAAGAATTGCACTTGTCCTAATGTTATAGTTTCTATAGTATGAAGTGGTGTCATTGACATTAGAGTCAATCTCATGCTAAATAGCACAGTTTTTATTCAGGTCGCTGTTGATTTCCCTGCAGCTGTCGATGCCTGAGGTCCCTAAAGAGAAGGCAAACACATCTGCGCTCCTAGCGTGACGCTGCCGGAGCAGTGTGTGTCGGCGCCGAGCCGCTAACAGCATGTCGCCATGTGTTCAGACCCAATGCCAGTCTGGAGGAAGATCAGGACGCCGTCACACAGTCCCACACCAACCTGCTTGGTTTATTCATTTCTGTACTCGCGCCTCCTTTACAGCACAGCGCTCGCTCTGCTCTTTAACACACCTGATCCATTTAGGGAAAGAGCTGATAATCGGTTGACGATTCGTAATGTAGCTATTCTGGGCTCCAGGTCAGGGTTTTTGTCATTCTTGGCTAATCAAGTCACCATAATAAAATAAATCACGCGTGAATATTTATGTGCTTTGCCGAGCGCTGATCCGGTCAACGTGACGCAAATGAGCCTGAAATGATCAAAGACTTGGCTGGAAGCAGACCGAAGACCAGTCCAGGCTGAAAGCCGTCACACCTCACTTTTTTATCGTGCGTACGACAAAATTTATTAACATATAGGCGTGTAAGGATCGTAAAAAATAAGAATAAGAGCAAATATGCACCTGAGCATTTAGAATCAAATACTTTTTAATGAAAAAAAACTTGAAATAAGTTTATACCTCAGCACAGCGCAATTAAATTCTCAATTCTGATTGGTCAGAAGGTGTTGATTAGTTTTCTATAACAGCAGCCCGACAGTAGTGCAAATCACAGGTTTATATTAACGCCCGCGTTCTGATACGACGTGCCCCTTTTTTTTCATTATTACCAAAAGGAAAACATTTTCAGCAAATTGTTCTGCTACGAGAGTAATCTGATCCTATCTGACCGGGATAAAGTGCTGACTGAAGATGGCGGGATGATGGAGTTCCTAGACTGCTATATGCATCGTCATTGTTTTATCACCACACAGAAAGACCCATGCTTGCATCAGTAACCTGAGATTCTGGAAGCGTATGATTATTGCTATCAAACTGGGCTCATGAGCATTCAGAAACATAGCAAACATGCTGCGCGCCGTGTTTTACTGCCACGATTAGTGATTAAATACCCGAGGCTGTACGTGTAAAGCGCCTCCGAGCGACTGTGCCGGTCTAAAGGTCAGATTTTCTGTTTTTCCTTTCGTGCCTCATGCATATTTGACAACATGGGGGAAATAATGGAGCATCGGAAAGCCAGCAGTCAGATTTATGACTTCCTGAATGTTTCATTAAGGACACCCGCAGGTCTGTGTTCACGTCCAGGATTCATTCCAGCTTCGTTTACACTGTGACTAGGCAAGTAAATCTGGACTTTCCTTATCGTTGTAAGTGCCGAGATTTCTAGACGCTGTAACGTAATAAGAGCATCACTGCTAGCGACAGGGGCACATGCTCAGAAGTGGCACCGGTTATTGATGATCAAAAGAAAAAAGGAAATCCCGTTGAACGTCCAGCGACGTGCCAGGGAAAAGGAATCTTCCCAGGAATCATGCTTCCAGTGGCATTGCTGATGGAAACGTTTCGCCTGCGAGAACTGCACCGATGAGACATTTGTCAGGATCAGCGCGATTAAAGCACTAGCTGGCTACGTCTTTGAAAAATTCGGATTCTGTACCAAAACCGACCAAAAAACATGCAGTGCATCATTTTATTCCAACTTCACTCGTCCCGCAAGGCACCATGATCTTGCTTTAAAACTAAATGGAGGACAAAATGAAAAATGGCAGTCGTACTTAAATCGCCTTTGTTTATGCGTATTTACATGATCTTCGCTTTGAGATCACCGATCAACTTCCCCAAGCGTTTCAGGAACGGAGGCATTTCCTCATTGGAGTACTCCTGCTGCCGCCCCCTCCCACCCCGGACATGGACTTTCTGAGTCACTTTCCTCTAGCAGGAAGCTACGGTCCATCAGGACCAACGCCTCACGCCACAAGAACGGTTTCTCTCCATCTGCAATTGGACTGCTTAACGCGGCCCGGTGCCCTTAATGCGGGCCTTATTTTTCACACATTCCCCACTAAATGACCACGGTGTATACGGGGTGGACATGATTAGCTGGCCCACCAGTTAAATAAAAGCTCCAGAGTGCTGCCCAGTCCCAACTTTTGGTTGCCTGGAAATCTAACAGGCTGTATAATAAGTAGTAGCTGACATGACATCATCACACAAAGCAAGCTAGTTAGCTGTTTAAGCACGTTAACGAGGAGTTGGAGATGAAGGCAAATACGTGATCCCATACTTGAGCGGATCATGGTCGCGACCTTGGTGGCCAACGTTTCGAGTAGTTCATGTCCTCGTGTTGCACGTTTGAGTTTGGCTCGCGTGTTTATTTTGTCTCCGTGTTCAGAACCACAAGGTGGCAGCACGTTGTGTTAATTAACGGCTTTTATCCAGACTTTGTTCTCTCAGGTTCGTCTGTGTTTTCGAAACGTTGCCGTGCCGACTAGTCTTGCGTTTCGGTTGACGTGTGTAGTGCAGATTCACAAGGTCCGGCGTCGACTTAAAAGTCTCGTCTTTTTCGGGTTGCTGAAGCCGCTCGTCTGCTGGACAGCTGCGAATAAAAAGCAAATGAACTGCTTGTCCAGAGCGTCCACGCTAACGATCGTTCCACTGCTGGGCGTTTTTTTAAATTGCGGCATGTTTGCTAACTGGACAACGTTTTTAAACGGCAAACAGCAGGCTGACTAGTGTAGCGTTCCGTTTGTGCCGCTGCTTTTCACGCTCGTCTCTCTGAGGTGTCTCCCTGATCTCTGTACACTTGTTTTGCAGCAGTATTAGTTGTGAAAAGCAAAACAGCATCCAAATATTCAGATCATCAATCACCATTTGGCTTTGCGACAGGGTGCAGCCAGCGCGCGCAGGTCCAGCTTATCTGTCTCGGTTTTTCTCCTCGTTTTCTTTCTCGGTGTCGTTTGCCTGGTGCATCTGAGGGGCAACCTGACCTCCTGTCACACTGCAGTATCTCTGATGGCTTTATCTTAAAACCACAGCAGTCTATGGTGGATGTAGAGCTGGTGAAGCTCCCACACGCGGAGGCACAAAGGTCGCGGTGAGATTACGGACAGTTTGTCCCCTTGAGGCCTCTGTCAGGACGGGTTCAATGATGAAACGCTCTTGGTGACAATGGAGATCTGTCACTTAATAAACGTTCCCTAGTGGTGGGAAAGTAATATGTCTCGAACTACAATCTAAAACGTGAAAGCTGAGAAAACGTGTCTTTTGTTTGGGAATGTCGGATCAAGTATTGCTCCAATCGTTGACGTGCTAGTGCTGGAAAAGTGTGTATGAGTGACCGAGAGGCCTTTCCACGGCACTTTTGTTTCGCCACAGATTCTCTGTGAATCTGTGAGAATCAATCGCGAGCCGTAGCCGTGTTGTCTCTGATCAAGACTTGCTTTTTAGCGTAAGTCTACCACAAGCTGTAGCAAATTGAGAAACATAACTCGATCAGAAATCACACGCGCCGTGGCGGAAAGGCGCTCTAAGGCGACGCAAGGGCATTAACTGCTGAGGGTTTTTGGGAAACTGCGTCATGGAGTTGGTCGTTAGATTCCTTTTTTAATAAGTTTCTTGTGGGTTCATCGGCTTCAGATTTTCCTTTACGGGTTTTTCGTGGGTTTTCTGATGCCAAGGATCCAGCTAAGTGTGTTACATTAGAGAAAGCAGCAAACTGAGGGGTGTCTGTCTGTGTGTGTCTGTCTGTGTGTGTCTGTCTGTGTGTGTTGAAGATAAGGCCCTGCATTATCTCGGGGCAGTAGTGTAGATCCGTGGGGTAAAAAAAAAAAAAAAAAACCAAAGCAAAACGTCCATCTGTTTCGGGTTGCTGCAGATCAGAGAGGTTTTTAATTGAGGTTAGATCTTTGAGCCGACGGCCTGCGTATTGCACTGATTATCTCCGAGTGCTCGGCGTGGAACCCAGGCTGCCCCGCTGTTCAGAAAGCTGCTGCGTGTTCACGTCTTGGGTTTCAGCTCTGGCCTCGCGCCGCCGCGCATTCCTCAGCGACAGGCCCCCGAACTCCACTTTCACCATTTCAACCATCCGGAATATTTTTAGCGCCACCCTTCCGAGCGTTTCCGCTTCACGGCGACTTGAAAAGCCTCGTGTTGCATCGCCGCTTTCCTGCCACTTCCTTTTTGAAGCGTGGCTTTCGAGTTGTTCCGTCCGTATCGACGTAAAGCTGCGGATTCTTTGGAATCACTCATTATATTTTGCAAGGTACGCTGTGGCCAGGTTTTCTAGCCCCCCCCGGATACTAGCACGTACTCCAGCCCACATGCGCGTCGCTTCTGTTCTTAATATAGCCGCACTCGTTTCTGATCAGTGTGAACACGTGTCACTGTCCACTGTTAACCGTAATAATCCTGCCCCAAGCTTAAATTACAGCTGAAATGTAAGTACAGAAAGATGAGTTCAGCATTGTGGCAACTGAATCTCTTTAGCTTAGAAATGCCGTTTGTACATTAACAGATTTATTAAATAACACGAGAAGACAATATAGGACATAAATTGGAACGGCATTATTATCTAAATCGCTTACGTCATCAAACCTTCAGCCACGCCTTCTACCCGGTTGAGAAAAAGTGTTGCAACTTCGACCAAATGTCACGTTTAGGCACTTCACTAGTTCGCCTCGTAGCTAAAAATCGTCAACGCACAATTTAAGCGTAATTCATCGGGAAGCAACTGGTTCGCCGAAGCCCTAACACGTCTGGTCTGGGTTTTTGTCTTTTGTTAGCGAGTGATTAGGAGGACATGTACAACATGCCATTTCGAAAAAATCTTTCAAAAACATTCCGACGTAGCTAAAAATAACGGCGTGTCTATTTTTGGGCCGTTCCCCAGCGCATGATGAGGCATCCCGCTTTACCAGTCAAGTCACACAAGCAGCTCAAATACAAAGTTAGTACAAAGACAAACAGCCTCTTAATCACCAGTGTCGCAGTAATATTTATTTAGCCTGCAGTCCTGAAGATAAACGTAATCTAGATCGCGAGCTAGGCTATCGGCAACCTCCAGGGGTGGGGCTTGGGTTCAGTTGCTGTTTGGTTTTATGATTGCGTTCCTTGTATAGCGGTAAAGAACAAACTATAAACTGTGAGGTTTCGCTGGATGTTTATTTACAGTGGAAACCTTGGAGTGTGTTCGTGGTGAACCCGTGACATGTCTTTGTATGACCAGTATAAATGTGCAATCTGTTCATTTTCAGGCCAAAAGTCTAGATTTGCATCCCAGATGCGGTTCTCGCCAAACCACGCGGACAGGAAGTGCTCCTAAATGTTTAAAACGGTGTAAAACTCCGGAGACGAGCCCGAGGGAGTGGAAGTCGTTCGCCGCGGCTCATATGGGAGCGTTTGCATGCGTTTTGTTTGTGTACTTGTTTCTCTTCCCTTTTAACCTCCGCTGCTCAGCTCTTCAATAACAGCTCGAGTTCTCTTCATCGAGGGGAAACCCCCACTCGCTCTCGAGACGCTGCGACGGCAGCCGGGTGCTGATTGTTTCTGAAGTGAGCAGTCGGCGTTGGTGTTTATACGCCTGGCTCGGAGTCTCAGCGTGACGTCTCCGCAGAGGAGCGCCGTCGCTTCTGATCACGGCCAGAGCGGGTAAACACGTCCGCCCACACGTCCATCCGTCATCCCAGGCGTGCTAACGAGCGTTATTCGTAAGGCTTGTGACGACGCCGTGTTCTCGTCCATCTTCAAGGGCCGAGGGATCATAATGACGGAACGTCTGTAACGTAATAAAACAATCCCACGCTCTAATCCAGAGTCCTTTTGCTACGTGATCCTTTCCTTCGCAATTCACGCGTTCAACGGCTTCCATTTCGACGATCCCTTTCCGTAGTCTGTATAAAATACATCGTGGCTAAATGTGTCAATTCTGTTTTGTTCTTTGCGCCGAGTGTAATTACAGCGTCGTTGTAACCAGATCTTACCGATTTACGAAGACGTTTCAGGTCAAACTTGATATTCTTCTCCGTTTTGTCTGATTTACGTCGACAGCAAAGACTTCCCAGCTAAGAGCGAGTTAAATTATTATTATTAGAGCTATGTGAGCTAGCGTAATTATTACTTGCTGGCTTATTCTGAAGATTTTGAGCCAGCATTCGGCTTGAAATGTCCAAAACACCACTTATTTAAGAGTATAACCTTTATCATTAGCCCTAGGGCTGGGCGATATCATCCTGATATCGTGATAACGATGTCACAATCTGTTTCCTGCGATATCGGGAGTTCTTCTTTTAGCTTTTTTTTCCTTTTAAATAATTACAAACTCCAGAAGTACCTGATTTGACATCTTTTGGATCTTTACAATGATGAACTATTTTACAGCTATTTTTTTCCCCTACTGATTTCAGTGTTCATTTATTTTTGTCGGAAAGCCGCTTCGAATTGGATTTATCGTCGTGGTCTTTTTATAACACGGCCGACACGTTTTTTGTGTTCTTGAAAATGATATTTTTGCCACATGGTGTAACGCAATATAAACTAAAAGAGCAATGGGCAAAACCTCGATCGACCGGCATCCCGAAGGATACTTGAAATGTAACCTCGTGTGTGTGTGTGTGTGTGTGTGTGTGTGTGTGCGCGTGTGTGTCTCGCAGGGCGACTGCACAGTGGCTGCCCCTCCCTCCTCGTCGTCTCGGGCCCCCCTGCCCCCTCTGATGGAGCGCGTGAGGAAGATCAAGCGGCAGCTGTCCATGACGCTGCGGGGGGGCAACAGCGGGGACAAGAACTTGACCGAGAGCATCAGCTCTCAGGACACAGGAGCACACAGCGACTCCGGTACGGTGCCACACCCTCATCCCCCAAAACCCACATCCGCAAGTCGTCGTCACGCTCGTTTCAGTGTAGCGCATGTTTACAAGGCATGCGCTGACATTCCGATCAGTTCACGACAATCATCATGGTGTACAAAGAGGAATCGCGGAAGATACGGAGTTAATCGTGCGTGTACGGAATTACAAATTCATTCGAAAGACGAATACGATGCATAAGAGGTGTACGAGTATTTTAACATGAGCATGTGCGTGGTCAGGGAAATCCCGTCAGAGGTCACCGTGTCTAAATCCCTCTGGTTTATACTTTCATGAACCATCGAGACGTTTTTAATGAACTACTTAATCTCGGCTTTATTTTACACACCATAAGGAAACGTATTTAAGTCCTGGAAACTCCATGTGAAGGGTTTTCCCAGGCCGCCTCACAAATCAATCAAAATAAATATGAGCACGTGCCCTTACTGTACAACTCCCAGCGCTGACGGTAACCCGTCATGGCGTCCGCACCGCACCGCACCGCACCACACTCTCGTCCATCCTCACCGGGGTACCAACATATTTCATTATGTCTAAATACAGAAACTCGTCTACATCTACAGGGAGTACATCTCTCATCCAAGCTGAAACAGGACAATACCACAGTGATCCAAAGAGGTCATGGATCGGCACCACATCTAGCTCACGTGTCATGCGCTGGTCAACTCGGGAGATTTAGCAAGCCGCCAGGAAAGAGACGGGTTTATTTATTTATTTGTTTATTTTTAAAAGCTGAAATGCGAAAATCAAGATGTATGGAAATGCTATATATGCGACAAAAAAGTGCATATTTTAGTAAACGCATAACTAGTTCTTTTTCCTCAGTAGCATTTTTGGTCATATGTGTGCTAATAAAAAAGCTAGCGCTGCGAAACTGCGGTATCGGATCATTCATGACCCGTCTCATTTTCAACTCGGCCTTCATCACCCACGATGCCTGGCTTTCCGCGTCGCTTGACGACGAGAGACGAGCGTGCGCTGTGAATCCCCGATGACGAGCCTGGACGGTTGCGTACGCGTAGCAGCTGTCACCGGACTTCCTGCTGCATGTTTTACACCAGCACGGCTCCGCTGCCCTGACCAGTCATCCAATTTGGTCCGACAAAATCATTTATTTCTTTGACGTCCCGGACGAAAGCGCAGATATATGAGCTGTTTTTAGGAATGTGAGCTTTTTGCGTAGAATGTAATCAATGCTGTGACCTCATGTACAACACGATAATATGACAACATGCTAAAACACAGATTCACTGAATTAGCGCTAGCAATATGAGCTTATTTTCACTGGCCTTAAAGACTCAGCAGTAATCTATGATAATAAGATTCGGGCTCTAACTCTATTAGACACATTGTGAGAGAGTCTGAGATTATGGACACAATATTAACTCGGCGTATTAGGTGTTCAAAATGATAAATCACCGTGTTGGAGCGTACAATATGAAGTTTGGGTTCTATTATATTTGGAATCCAGATGATGACTAGCCTCAGGTTGTCATTATATTGCTTAGCCTTGAACGATTGCTCTGTGTATGGGTGGGGTTTTTTTTTTGTTTTGTTTTGTTTTTTAATAATGCCATCTTATTGTGGCGTTGGTCCAAATATCCCTCCGCCAGGCCGAGCTCGGTTCACATCATGACGAATTGCTGCTCTCATATTTCAACAGCATGACACGAAGCGACATCTTATGACGGCATGAAAAATCCGAGCTGGAAAAAAAAAGAAAAGAAAAGGCAAAGCGATCGGAACTTGATTGTACATCCCCTGTTTTTGGCATTGCTGATTTTATTTCCAGACTTTTATGTGTGTGTTTTTTTTTTTTTGTTTGTTTTGTTTTGTTTTGAACGAACAATGAAGCGTTTTCCGTGTAACCGAGGTTTCCCTGGATTTCATGCATGCTTTAGGAATGCCTGTGGTGTTTTCCCCTGTTGATTTGGTTCGGTTTTAATTTGCTGTTTCCCCTCTTTCTTTCTTTTTCTCACCTCCCCCTCTCCTGACGGTCCTACCCGATTTTCCTTTTATTGCATCATCATCCTCCAACCTTCGTCTTCTCATCTTTCCTCGTTCATCCTTCTCTCTCCTTCTCTGTCTGCCTTCCATCTTCACAAATTATGGCCTGTCTGTTTATGTTCCTATCCCTCTTTTCATCTCGTGTCCTCTCCTCCTCCCTTCCTGTCCTCCCCCGTGTGTGCTCCTCTCTCCTCTCCCTCTCTCCCAGAGGCCATGCCAGGCGGGGGTAGTGCCACTCTGCGTGGTTCAGTGAGAGGAGCGGGCGGCTCGTTCAGCATGCACTCGCTCCTGCAGTCCTACAGCAGCGCCCTGCACCGACCACGCAGCCTGGGCCGCAGCCTCAGCTCCTATCTCAACCACACCACACGCCTCGGTACACACACACACACACACTCTCTTTCAGCCTGCAGCACACGGCTCCTACGTGTCCGTGCACGTGCACATGCACTCAGGCACGTCTGAACGCATATACGAGACCGGTCGCTGTGAATTCCTACGCAGGACAGATACATGCGCTGATTGCATTAGAGAGATTACCTCAGCCCCAACTGCTTCCTCATGAGTGTGTGTGTGTGTGTGTGTGTGTGAGAGCTCTTAAAGCAGTGTCCGATATAAACCCCCTACACACACATGCACACACGGAAGGGTGAGAGACGATGAGGGCGCTGCAGATCCTGGATGTGTTTAACAGCAGCTCTTCAATCACGGCGCGTCCTTGACTTGAAAGCATCATTTGAAAATGACCAGGAGGATGCCAAGGTTCGAGATATATATACTTTGTCTTTTAATCTCAGGGTTCGGGAAAGCAGTCAGGGTAATTGTTTTTAAGCATGTTCGTTCGTTAGTGCTGTCTTTTTCTCTTGGCGCTGTCCAGGACGCAGGCCTCGTCACTCCATGGCTGGTTTTTTGGGTAGCACGTGCAGACAGACACGGGCTTTTTTTTTATACCGAAGGGGTTTAAGCGAGTGGTGATTAGATTCGCATGACTTACTGTTTCAGTGGTGGACAAATCATTAACCCGGGCGCCCACGACAGGCATATTTCCGTGTCTGGGAAATGAATTTCCTTTTTTTTTTTTTTTTTTCCCTAGTGAGCGGACTTTATGTTTATTTCGACACGCCGCAGCGCTCTAACTATCCAAATCCCATCATCTGCTGCGCTACACACCTAAAATGATTTTTACTGAAGCCCAAAGAGCTTTTTTTTTCTCGTTTGTTTGTTTTCTTGGAATTGGAGTTATGTGGAAACCGTGATGAAACGGAGTTAAATAATTGACACACAGATGGAATCGATTCCTCCTGCTTTACGCGCATTCACTACACCGTTACACCTGTGAAAAGACAGTAGTCAGACTTAATAATAATAATAATAATAATAATAATATCGTTTACTTGTTACGACTTTTTTTTGTCGAGGTAAATATAATTGTTGTGCCTCGTAAGAAAAGGATGATGATCATGTACGTGTTTGTTTGCCTTTAGACTAAATTAACATACTGAGCAATCTAACGAGCTCGTCATACTTTATTACTACGTTACTTTAGCGTCGTCAGGTTAAAACGTAGGACTAGAGAACCCACTGGAGCGTTCACCTTCCCAAAGGCCTAGCTAATGTATTTATCATTTGTCCACCTGTGTGTTCGCTAATAATTCCTACAGCATTGACCTTTGCAATTCTGCTATAACAGAAAGCTGAAATATGCAAATGAGCCCTTTAACAAGCCATTTTGTTTCTTGAGTTTAGTCATGATTTGTCGGATCTCCGGGGAACCGCGTCACTTTTCTGCATGATGTTGTTTGTTTTTTTGTTTTTGTTTTTTTTAAAAACACACCACAGGAATTTATGAGCAGGATGACAGCAGCGTAACCAGCGTGTATGGTTTTTGTATGTGCACTCGCAGAGATCGTCCACGAAGACGTAAAGATGGGCTCCGATGGAGAAAGCGACCAGGCGTCGGCCACCTCCTCCGACGAGGTGCACAGCCCGGTCCGCGTGAGGATGCGCAACAACGCAGGACGCAAAATTTCCACCGAGGTACTCCGGCGCCGCCCCAAACCGCCTCCTCCTCCTCTTCATCCTCCTCCTGCCGGGCTTGTTTATGGCTCTCGGGATGATGGATGTGGTGGTGATGGGCAAATAAAGAGACGTTATTGTTTTCCTCAGAGCCGCACGGGAGCAGCTGCGCAGCAGGACGTGCAATAAAATGCCGCGCTAATTCACTCTGACAGATGGATGTAGTGTAATTTAACATCATTCACAGTGGACATTGTGTCCTCCCGCTCCGATGCCGACTTGTTTGGGTTAATCAGTAGTTGCTTTCTAGGTTAATGGTGATTTGGTTATTGTAATTAACATTAAAAAGCCACAGATTACTATCATCAGGATTACTGGATCAGAATGTAGGTTGCAGATGTGCATTGCAATTAAACATTCAGGATCATGATGCTAATGTGTGCATGTGTGTGTGTGTGTGTGTGTGTGTGCGCTTTGGATATTCCCTAAGGACATAAATAAGAGGCTGTCTCTGCCGGCTGATATCCGCCTCCCAGACGGCTACCTGGAGAAGTTCAGTCTGAACAGCCCTCTGTTTGATAAGCCACTGAGCAGACGACTGCGTCGGGTCTCTCTGGTAACGACGCTTTCTGATCTCTGCTTTTCCTTCCCATGATTTGCTGTGTTGTCTGAGCTGATCTCTCTCTCTCTCTCTCTCTCTCTCTCTTTCTCTCTCTCTTTCTCTCTCTCTGTGCTCTTCATAGAAGTTTTTCAA
>JAQQZR010000039.1:3341520-3353801 GCA_030068235.1 Notoglanidium macrostoma | reverse complement strand
AGCAGTCGAGTGCGTGGGGTCTCTCTGTTAAAGTCGGTTTCTGATCTCTGCTTTTCCTTCCGATGATTTGGTGTGTTGTCTGAGCTGATCTCTCTCTCTCTCTCTCTCTCTCTCTCTCTCTCTCTCTCTCTCTCTCTCTGTACTGATTACTGCTGATCTCTCTCTCTCGCTCGCTCGCTCGCTCGCTCTCTGACAGCTAATCGTTCTGTCCCTCCCCTCAGTCCCTGTCTCTGTGTTCGAGTTCTGTCACTCACTACGTCTTCATTACACCGTGTGTCCCTCTTTTGCTAACTCTGTGCTCATTTATCTTTCTAGCTTTCTGAGGGTTTTTTTCCCCCTCTCTCCCTCTCTTATCGGACCTCAGCCTTGTGTTTGATGTATGATGTGTCGCAGCAGAGAACGCTCGGCTCCGCGTTATCAGCACTTGCAACCATTAATCTGACGTCCCGATGATTATTTGCTGATCTATGTGTTTTCTGATGATTAGCTGATCTGTTCGTGCAATTGATCCCTCCATCTACACGCTGATGACTTGCTGATCCCCTTTCTTCCTAGTGAGCTTTCGGTGTCCTGGTCACTTGCTGATCTGTATGTCTTAATGATCATGTGCTGATCTCACAATCTGTCACACTGATCACTTCTTTTCTCTACCCCCCCCACCCCCGACCACTCCCAGACCTCATCCTGTCCTCCTGATCACTTGCTGATCTCCGCTTGCCCTGTTGAACACTTGCTGATCTTATTCTGCCTTTGATTGCTGTCTGATCTCAGTCCGTCCTACCGATCACTCTCTGATCTCTTGTCCCTCCGATCACTCTGATCTCATTCCGATCACTTCCTGGTCTTTCCACCTGTCCTCCTGATCACTCGTCAGTGACATTTTGTTCCCTTTTGGTCACATGCTGATCTTATTCCGTCCTCCTGATCACTCCTCAGTCTCCCTGTCTTTCCTCCTGATCACTCAGTTTGAGACTCGCTGATCTCATTCTGTCTTGATCATTTGCTAATCTTGCTCTGATCCCTTCTTTTCTTTCTGTTTCTTACTCTGTAGCTCTCTGAAGCCCTTTTCTCTCTCTAGGTCTCACAGCAGAGAACACGCAGCTCCACGTTATCAACAGTTGTAACCATAATAAGTTGCCATTGTACGCTGCTAGGGCACTCGTACAGATAAACGAGCGTCTCCTTTCAGAGCAACAAGACGTTCCACTGACAGAATGCTGCCTTTTAATTGTATTGTAATGCAAATGCACGAATTAAATGAGAATATTTATATTCACGAGTCTGGTCCTCGAGCACCTGTGGGCTGTTTGTTGTTCTCGGCTTGAATACAGCTGCCTTATCACGTTAGCATATTAAGCAGCACTTCATGAGGCTAAACGGGCGTTTGAGAGTAGATTAGCACCAAAGCATGTGTTTTAGCATGTGTACTAAAATGGTGCAGGGGATTAAAGGTCCAGGAATGGGTACGGTTATTATATCACCTTGTAATGTAATGTGTTGCTCTAATGAACACGTTTCTGGATACCGCTCTTGTATTAAATTATTCCATCAGCAGGGAAAACGTCTTAATCTAGGATCAGCTTCAAGCTCTGAGTTTTATAATGTATGCCGATTATGTTAATTATGTAAAATGTTTGAAGCGCATCATCAGACTGATTGTACAGGCTCCAGTCATGATTGGTAAACAGATGCTCCTTACTTAATTAATCTGTTAATTAATTGTGCTGATGATCTAACTCGGTGCTAAGAGGAGTCACGCTAATTCTGAAGTACCGCCGATGTTTTTTGTTTTCAGTCAGAAATCGGTTTCGGGAAGCTGGAAACCTACGTGAAACTGGATAAACTGGGAGAGGTAAGCTTCTGGCTTTCAAACTCCAATAAAATAGTACTTTCTGGATTTTTATTTTCTTTTGGCCTCTGTAGTAGATGCTCTGATTTATTGTGTAGTAATAAAGTCGACTGTGTGTATAGGGTCTCTTCATTTTCTAGCCAGAGATATGTATAGCCAGCGTATTGCTCATTTCCACTGTAGCTCGGATCTGAAATTAGCCACGCTGCTGCATTTTACCCCGCGCCGCTCCCAAGTTAATGGTGAATTTGGTTCGAATTCTTGCCCAGGTACTATGCAAACTAAAAATGTGGCAGATTGGTCAGATGCCATCACCTAGGAATCGTCCTCTGGCTGTACCAGGACACAAACCTTTAGCAGCAGTGACCGTGTGCTACAGCTTCAGGGTATATCATCATGGGGCTGTACATATTTACATCTACCTCGTGCCCTACTTGCATATTGTGTAAAACATTATAAAGTTAAGCCACAGAAACAGAGTTTTCCCTGAAACGTTTCACTAAAGGATATAATTACGTCTGCGTCTCTGTATTAAAAGTGTTAAGATTAAAGTGTGATCAGGATTAAAGTGTGTTAGGGAAGCACGGTTGCCCAGCGGGTAGGTCTCTGGTTCAATCAGGGCAAGACAATTGAGTTCTTCCAAACTATGTCCTCTTGGAGCTCGCCTTGTGCATCGTCATGCTGGAACGGGTTTGGGCCTCTCCTTTTCCACCAAGGCAGTTTGAGAGCCAGTTCGGAGCTGGTGCGTAATCTCGGACCAGTTCTTCATGTTTCGACAGCCAAACAACTGGATCTTAGCCAGGAAAACTGGTTCTAGAGATGCACCAACGCTTTTCCAGTCTAGAACCAAGAACTGCTTACGTCGGACACTGATCACGCCTAACTTTGCGACTGCCATTTTTAAAAAGGCCGGAGCTTATGTAACGTCCAGCCTGCCTAATCCGACATCCTCGTTGTTGTACTTGGTGCTAGCATGGTTGTCTATGTGGCTAGCGTCGTTGGGAAAGCGGAGACGTATACAGATGCGTGCAGTGACATAATGACCTGGCTCTGTGGTGGCTATCTAACCTGTGGAAAAGCAAACCGGTTCTTAAAAGGCTCACAAGGCGAACTATCTGCGAACTGACACTAGCACCAGCCCAGAACTAGCACCCAGTTCACGTTGGTGTAATTTCATCGAAGGGAAATTGTAATGCCTTAGCATGCAAAGACATTGTATACAATTGTGTGCTTTCAACTATGGAGCAGCAATTTGGGAAAGAACCACCCATGGATGTGATGGTCAGGTGTCCACATACTTTTGACCATACAGTGTAGATTTTTTTTTTTGTTTAGTGTATAATTGTAGTATTTCATCAGCAGCTGATAACCTCCAGCGAAATTCATACTCGCGATGGGAAACAGATGGGTTTGGATTCGTTATATTTTATTGTCTAGACAATACTGCGCTTATTACATAAGTGTGTGAAAATCCCATTAGGAATAGTTTATTACTATACATTATTATACCTTACATCCAGTGGATATGTTTTAAATATATGTAACTGCTTTTCAGGGCACTTATGCCACGGTCTATAAGGGGCGCAGTAAGCTAACTGATAACCTCGTGGCTCTCAAGGAGATTCGTCTGGAACATGAGGAAGGAGCTCCGTGCACTGCCATCAGAGAGGGTGAGTCCGAGCCAGGTCAAGGACGACCGTGGATGCCTACGTGGATTTCTAAACCTGTGTAATCATTACTACGGTGAAGTTTACTGCCAGAGGATGTCTGTTTAACGTTTTTGGAAGGAGTCTGCATGATCAGTGTATTGTAACAGCCAGAGGGAAAGTTTTCTCTTTTTTTTTGCCTTATTAACCTCTAAAGAGACAGACATTTGTCAGACATTCCACAATAATAATAATAATAATAATAATAATAATACAAAGTATTTGTTTCTGTGGTGTAAAAAAAAAAAAAAATACAACACTTCAGCACATGCTATTATAGGGAAATATTAAACTTCAGAATGGCATCATTAACTAGACATCACGGAGTTGCTTATATGGTTTCATGTAATAGCATGCGCTCGAGTATTTTATTCCTTACGTAGTATAACCTTAGCTGTAACTATAGATCTTCTCAGAGACATCACAGAATTTGAAACCAAGCCATTTCTAATGGTCATAATTGAGACAGTTCATTTCAGAATGATCTGGATACATGATTGCTTGTGTTTCACTCTTTAATCCCCTTCTCTCTCTCTTGTTATATTTTCTCTCTCTCTAGTTTCCCTGTTAAAGGATCTCAAACACGCCAACATTGTGACTCTGCATGACATCATCCATACCCAGAAGTCTCTGACACTCGTGTTTGAATACCTAGTGAGTCACACGCATGCAAAATAGAGGACTGAAGACATCGGCAACTATTGCGCGCACGCACACACACGCCTACACACACACGCGCACGCACACACAAATGGACATTAACATATGTTTGGCAGATCTGTTTATTAACTTGGTTGAATGCTTTTTGTCCAAAGTGAATCTTAATCATTTGCAGTCACTGATGTGAGCAGATTTATGGTCTCTCATAAATCTTCTCCAGTGACATGGTGCTGGTGCTAGTGCTGGAGCAGGAACCTGTTTAATGCATGATGTAAAAATAACAACAACGTGGAGGATTTTACGAGTTGTCCCTCTGGCTTGCAGAACACATTTTTACTAATCCTTCATTGTCTACACACAATGCGATCGTGCCAGATGATAAATCTTCTTGTTGCTTTTGTTATGGAGCTTTAGCAGTGCTATTTCGCTCCGTACAGTACCAGTGAAGTGGCCGTTTCCTCAGTCCGTCCTTTCACACTAGCAATATTCAATTTAGCTTTCTTTCCCTCCCATCAATATTTTTGAAACCCCCTGTACTAACTGCATTCATAAAAAAAATGACATGAGTTGTTTGAGGTGTTGTCATGGCGATTAATTTACGCTACCTCAAAGTTCTTGATTACTCCTCTTTCTACAGCCAAAGAACCGGCTCTTGTCCAAGAACCGCTTGTATGGCAGGATATGGAGGTGGGATTATTGTGGCCGTCGACACCCAATAAAACTTTGTGCTCCTTTTACGTTCATTGTTAATAAGAATCTAAATGTGTTGGATGATTAATGACCTTTCTTCTTGAACACAATCACGATGAGCAGCACAAATGCATCGGACCAGTCGTGCTTGGATGCCAACGTAGGCTCTCAAAGCCAGGAGCAACACTTGTAAAGTTTGACGATGTAATCCGGCGTTGTCGTGGTGCTTGGCGCTAACATTGCTGGGAAAACTGTGCCGTCATGATGCAGCTCAATGTTGGCTGTCTAGCTCTTGGAAAAGCAAACTGGTAGAAGGTTTCCAGTTCGATCCAACTATGAACCGGCACTAGCACCTAGTTTGCATTGGTGGAAAAGGGTAGGCGGCAACGGTTTTGGTTTTGGTGCTGGATCTTATTTGAAACTTTAATTCAAAAAACAGAACACAGTCGCTGCTGGGATTTTGACCCGTAGTCCTTCTAGTCGAGTCTTTCCACTCGGCAGCCATCTTAATGATGCTCCTTGGCAGTAATACAACAATAGGCTGCTATCTACTTGAATGTGGCGTGACATAAACCAGGGGTAGATCTACAGGTGAATTCTCGAACACAGATACGCCAGACGTTTTATTGTAATGTCTTAACCAATAAGTTTTTATTTAAAGAGGGGTGGGTCTTGCATAATACAGCTGCCATTTTGTTAAGCATTACGCTGCCCCATTAATATTTGATACACTTTGTTACTCATAGCATCTGATTTAAGCTTACAAACTTCCAATCAGTTGCTCAAAGCCTTCAGCACTTATGTCCTTATAGCCGTGTGAGAGAAAAGCAGCATGGGGTTTAAATTCGCATCCTTTGGTCACTATTGCAGAAACATCGGTCACTACGCTAACACTGCTGTTCCCATTGTACTGCATGATGTTTACTGACTCACTATCTCCTTTCCGTTCTGTTTTCATTTGTGCCGTTCAGGACAAAGACCTGAAACAGTATCTGGATGACTGCGGGAACTGCATCCACATTCACAACGTGAAGGTGAGAGTTACTGCAGTGCTCCACTTCACAGCAGCGCCGCTTTTCACTCCTCACACAGACGCCCTGCGAGGGCATGTCGGTCTGAGAGGAAACCGTGGTGATGCTTCAGAAACTTGCGTCGCTTAGAGACGATTTTACTTTTCATGGATGTAACCTCTGATGTGTTTTGCTTTACTGTATGATTGCTGTGTAAATGCTGTTTTTGATTGTGTGTGTGTGTGTGTGTGTGTGTGTGTAGCTCTTCTTGTTCCAGCTTTTGCGAGGACTGAACTACTGTCACAGACGGAAAGTCCTCCATCGAGACCTCAAACCCCAAAATCTCCTCATCAATGACCGTGGGGAGCTCAAGCTGGCTGACTTTGGTCTGTACCACCGTGTACACACATGCGCATGCACACACACGCGAATGACATCATCCACACTCAGGCAAATTAAAACTGTTTAAAATGGGCCATTGAACCGAAATGCAGTAAATCAGGTCCACTCAGGCATCCACACATTCCGTATCTACAGTTGCCTTGCTTTAGTGTTCGCACTAACCAGCGGCAGAACAGCCATTCATTTTCTTGATGCCGTGATTCCAGAGACATTTGCTCAATTCTATGCAAATTAAGTATAGCAACAAATTCAAATGGCTCCAGTGACCTGCTCAGAGCAAAAATGAAAGAAGGCGGCACGGGATCGTAATTCCAGGGTTTAACGAGGCCGGCTCGCCGTTCCCAGAATCCGATTTGTCACGTTTGTTTACGTGCAAGCCGCTGCATTTTGGAAGCACGCGACCGCGACTCTGTGAGCTCTCTTCCTGCACGCTCATCAAGAAAACATTCGCTAATGAGAATGGCAAGTCATTGGCCCTGAAGAAAATTGTGACGAGTCGAGTATCAACCTTGGCGTAGAAAGGACCAGTTATCATGAACGAAACGGTTCTCTAAGGTTCTCCAATCCTACCAACGTTCAAACAACAACAGCAGACCAATGAAGTCAGGCAGACTCCTTACTGTGGAAGATTATCAGCCGTAGCGTGTGGTAATATTCAGCTTTAGCTACCTTTATTACATGGCATTGTTGTATACTCGATTCTGATTGGTCAGTTATGGTAATTTGTGGTCTGTTGTTTTTTCTTCTTATACTAGATCGTCGCTATGTATAACAGACCATTGCTATAAGAATTATTTTAATCAATAATTTCCCAAGTTAGTGAGTAACCTTTTTCTAAGTAGCTGTGTATTAACCAGGATTGTCGCAGATTTTGTTTAACGTGTCCCAATGGAATATCGATGACCTCGAAAATTGCTGCTTAGCGCAGAGGCTTCTGGGAAGGGTGAGCTCGCTTCTTTAACCACAGCATAAAGTAGAGTTTAAACAAACGTAGCATGGTGATGTGCATTACAAAGCAGGACTGCACACTTTTTTTTTTTTTTTTGTTCCTTGCTATAGTGAGATGGGAAGCTGCACTTTCGTACATTGGTCGGATGTAGACCAGTTAGAGTAGAGTAGAGGAAAAGTGCATTTCTGATCCATGCTGGTGGTATCGTGCAACATCAAAACAAAATCAGGAATTTTATACTAACATTCTTTTTTTTTTTTCTGTCTGTCTGTCTGCTAGGATTTCCTTGTTAGCAATGCCTCTGCGACTTGAGTGTGATCGCAGGGTTTTGTAGTGATCGCCAAAAAGTCCCATTTCTGAGCATTTCTCATTTTGTCCGTTAGGTCTGGCTCGAGCCAAGTCGATTCCCACCAAGACGTACTCGAATGAAGTGGTTACTCTGTGGTACCGTCCTCCAGACATCCTGCTGGGCAGCACGGATTACTCCACCCAGATTGACATGTGGTCAGTACCAGTCTGTTTATCCATTCCTCTTATTTCAGTGCTGGAGGAATACGTGGAGAAGTAGCGGCTACATTATTTGTAATGGTTGGATTTGGTGCAGGGGCGTGGGCTGTATCTTCTACGAGATGGCTACGGGTCGGCCGCTGTTCCCGGGATCCACGGTGGAGGAGGAGCTGCACTTTATCTTCAAGCTGCTAGGTACTGCATTTCTCATTTTGTTTCGTTCTCCACCTCTCACTCTGCAGGTTTTGGCAATAAATCAGACCATTTCTACTCAATCTTTACCTCTCGAATGTCTATGCGTGGTATTTATAACTCACCCTGCTGCTTCTCTCAGGGACTCCTACGGAAGAAACCTGGCCCGGAATAACCTCCAATGAAGAATTCATCTCCTACAACTACCCCCGTTACCGTGCCGACTGCCTCCATAACCACACTCCTCGGTAAAAAAAGAGATTATGCCGCATTTTGCTCAGTACAGCAGCGTCAATTGCCTTAACGTTGGGTTTTAGTACAGTAGTGTATGTTTTTGGGCATTTGTGCTAATTCATTTGGCAGATTGTTTTATCCAAAGCAACTCACGAGTCACACCACCAACGGCATCACCAACAAATCAGTCCGAGATTTCGCCTAGCACGACCATGTTTGGTGCCTGACTTTTGTTTCCCTGATTTTGTACCAGCGCTCCTGGACTAGGGATCGTAATCGGAGTCTGTCACACCCACAGCTAATTTTTTTTTAAAACAATTGAGGCTTGAGGTTTATTATTGTAGCCTTTATTTGAGCACGGTACTAAATAAAATATCTTGTTCAAGCAAACTCTTGCCAAGAAGACGACGGACGTTACCCGTCTAACAACATTTCAGTATAATCAAAAGCAGGAGCCTTCATACTGCATGAAATCCCTTTTAAACGGCTTCAAATCTGATCATGGAATTAATTTCACTAGATGTTTCTGCAAGTCATGATTTATGTAAATTTAAGTTCATATTTTGAGCTATTATTATTATTAGTTTTTCCAGCACTTTCGCATGCTTTCAGACATTAGAAGTCAGGGATGCGTTTGACTTTAAATAGGTTACTTGTGCTATGTTCACATTACCCAGCTGAAATGATGCAAACCTGATTTATTTGCCTTAATGTGACCCAGATCTGAAGTTGTTTGGACACAGAAATCTGATCTTTTCGAATCAGATTTGAGTGACTTTCATATGTGGTCATAAATCCAGGACGTATCCGATTCGTAGCCAGGTAACATGAAAGACACGCTCAGAAAGGAATGTTCTGTACATTTGTGCTTCCTATCGAGATATTCTACTTGGTGGTTAGGTTTAAGGGTCGATATGTTATTTTATTTTATTTATTTTTTTGTTAACGTAAAGCTTTAAGGGTTAGGGTTAGGGTAGGGTTAAGGGATACAGTTCAAGCTCAAGCTTCTCTGCTGTGGATTCGTGCTACGTGAACTGAAAATAAATGAATTTTTTTAGTGGCGTGGAAATTGTGTATTTATATTGTGCGTCATTTTGAATCACTTCCAGATTTCTGCTACAATCTTGCCATCAAACTTTAGGAGACTTTGTGAAGGATGTGGTGATACCACATTACTCTTAGGTCCTAGAACACTCAGCTACATGGTACAGTTGTGTTCATGTTTATAGATTACAGTTAGTCTCACCACATTCTAAACCACATCCGTGAACTGGATATTTCTAGAAAGGATTTTGGGTGAGATAATCTTTCATTACTTGTTATCTATAGCTCCAAAGCAAATGTCAAACAGCAGTCACGTCTTGGCTGATGGACTGTACTCGGGGTTCGTGCTAAGCTGTAAATTTGTTTTTCCTCCTGACCCTTGCATTAACCATTGAGCTACTCAACATTCCCACCATTTCTTTTTCCGTCTCCGTATCAGTTTCTCTTTCTTTCTCTTCCACAGGCTGGATAATGATGGCGTAGACCTGCTGTCCAAACTGCTGCAGGTACAGCACTTAGCAAAATGAAAATCCTGATCTCTCTACTAATAAAAGATGGTTACTAGAGGCCACCTGGCATTACAGCACTGAATCATGTTCACTGATCCCTATTATTTAGCAACAGTCTAGTTAATCATGTTTTATTTGTGAATGATGTAATACAGCGCTGTTGACACTGACCCACATTAAACACCTGGCTTATCTGTGCATTTCTTTTAAGATAACCTGCGCTATGATTTAAACGCCTGCGTTTGTGTGTTTAGTGATATTAAGTAGTGTTTCAATAAGTGTAACCGCATTAGTCAGCATATTTTTGTAATCTATTGTGTATGCTGTTAGTTCTACATTATTTATATACCGTGTGTGTGTGTGTGTGTGTGTGTGTGTGTGTGGTTTTCATTCTTACTGCACCGGTGTTCCAGTTTGAAGGAAAGAAGCGCATATCTGCAGAGGAAGCGATGAGACACTCATACTTTCACTGTCTGGGAGAGAGAGTTCTCACTCTGCCTGACAGTAAGTGCGCATGCGTGCACACACACATTGTATAATGCAGTTGTTAAATGTGTTTCGGTCATTATTTGTCCATGAAATTCAAGATTTGTTCAGGTTTCATTTAATCTACTCTCTATCTGTGGTTTCTTTGATCCTTTTTTTTTTATTTTATTTTTTTTATCTTTAATCAGTTGTCCAAACACACATACACACTTAGGCTACTACTAGTGTGAAAGGTAGGAGTAATGGGAGATTCCATCCTGTCAGTGTGATGTTCTGTAAACTGCATCATGGTTGGAAGTTCAAAGAAAGTGTTACTGACAGGGCCACAGGCCACACCCCACTTTGACTGACAGGCACAGAACAAATGTTTACTCCTTTACTGAGACTAATACACAGAGACCACGCCTCCTTTACCGAGGCCACGCCTCCTTTTCCGAGGCCACGCCTCCTTTACTGTGACTGACAGGCGCAAGGGATGTGCCTCTTTCACACCCTACTTCACTGGGACTGAGACAGAGAGGTGATGATTCCTACATTTCAACTAACGCACTGGCCACACCTCCTTAACTGAGCCACGCCTCCTTCACTGCATGACAGCGTTCACAGATTCAGAGCAGGGTAAGGGAAAAAGGATGACAAACTCTCAGTGCCAAAGAAATTGCTATGATGCATGTGATTTGCTGTGAGACCAGGCTGAAGCCGCGTTTGTGTGTAAATGTAAATGAGTGTATGAGGTCAGTGCTCTCTGATTCATTTGCGTCAGTAGTAGATGTTCTGATTCATTTGCGTCAGAAGTAAACGTCCTTATTCATTTGAGTCAGTAGTACTTGTTTATTTGTTTCAGCAGTATACGTACAAATTCATTTACATCAGTTCTGAATCGTTCGAGTCAGTAGTAGACCTGAGTCAGCTGAGCCAATAGTGTATGTTCTGAAGCTCTCTCTTTCTGTCTGTCTCTCCTTCTCCTTCTTTCTCTCTCTTAAAGCTACATCCATATTTGCACTTCAAGACATTCAGCTGGAGAAGGAGACGACCATGAGGACGAGCTCGATGTCCGACTCCGGTACAGAAACCCTCCATTACCCTTCGTCACACTACCATGATGATGATGATGAAGTACAGAGTTGTTTATAAGATGTGTTGTGCTTTGAATAGTTAATATTTTGCTTGTAAATCAGTTCGCAGCATGTTTTTCTGCTCAGCACTGCAGACCTCCTCATAGCTGCGTGATGTGTTCGGGTGAAATTCCTGACCGGAGCGCCGCTGCAGTCTGATTTACATAACGATGAATAATGCGTATAATCAGGATGAGTAATGAAGTCCGGCGTAGATGCGCTCATTAAGGCCTTCTTTTCCCCTCACAGTGTCACTCAGACTCATTATCTTACGGCATCCATCCATCCATCCATCCCTCCCTCCCTCCCTCCCTCCATCCCTCCCTCCCTCCCTGATATGTAAAATAACACTCACACACATTCTCATCTCCTTCAACCACTTCTTTTTTTTGGGCTTTCTCTCGCACCGTGTTGTCAGTGATGGAGCTAGAAGTCTGTTTTCCTGCTTATGTTTCTGGTTTAGCTTTAATACAGTACGCTGCTGATGGAGTCGCTTCAGACGTCTCCTGCGAATCTTTTTCTTCAGGGTTAACTACACACTCAGTATCTCTCCGTCCTTTTTCATCTTGCACATTCTTCAGTTCTTGCCATCTCACTTTCTCTCTCTCTCTCTCTCTCTCTCTCTCTCTCTCTCACACACACACAAACACAATTGATCTGTTTTTAGTTTTATTTCTCACTTTCTGTAGCTTTTCCTTTCTTTAGCAGTCTCTCTTTATAGCTCTTTCTCGCACCCTGCATTTTCTTTATCTTTATCTCTCTCTCTTTCTATCGGTCTCTGTATCTTTTGCTCTGTCACTCTATATCTGCATTTTTCTGTTATGTGCTTGTTCGCTCTCTCTCATTGCCTCTGTTTCACTGTGTCAGTGCCTCTCTCTCTCTCTCTCTCTCTCTCTCTCTCTCTCTCTCTATCTCTCTCTATCTCAAT
>JAQQZR010000039.1:3303141-3326661 GCA_030068235.1 Notoglanidium macrostoma | reverse complement strand
TCTCGCCCCAAGATGCTGGGATTGGCTCCAGCTTCCCCGCGACCCAGACGGATAAAGCGCTATAGATAATGGATGGAAGTATTAAATGTTCTTAGTATTCAGGCTGTCTGTCTTTATCTGTCTATCAATCAGCCTGTCTGTCCAGTTAGTCACCCTCTATTTATTCTATTTATCTGGCCAAAAGTATGTGGACACCTGACCACATACTTGTTGAACATCTCATTCCAGATTCCCCTTTCCTGTTATACTCTCCACTCTTCTGGGAAGGCTGTCCACTAGATTTTGGCGCATGGCTGTGGGGATTTGTGTTTATTCAGTCGCAAGAGCATTAGTGTTATCAGGCACTGACGTTGGATGCAGTCAGTGTTCCAGTTCATCCCAAAGGTGTTCAGTGGGGTTGAGGTCAGGGCTCTGTGCAGGACACTTAAGTTCCTCTACAACAATCTTGGCAAACCATGTCTTCATGGAGGTTGATTTGTGTACAGGGGCATTGTCATGCTGGAGCAGGTTTGGACAACTTAGTTCCAGGGAATGTAAATTCTATTGCTACAGCAAACAAACACATTACACACAATTGTGTGTCTCCAACAGTTTGGGGAAGAACCACATATGGGTGTGATGGTCAGGGGTGCACATACTTTTGGTATATGATATCTCTCTCTGTCTGTCTGTCTGTGTGTGTGTGTATGTGTCTGTCTGTCTGTCTGTCTGTCTCTCTCTCTGCGCCTCTGTGTGTGTGTGTGTGTATGTGTGTGTGTCTGTCTCTCTCTCTGTGCCTCTGTGTGTGTGTGTGTGTGTGTGTCTGTCTCTCTCTCTGCGCCTCTGTGTGTGTGTGTGTGTGTGTGTGTGTGTGTGTCTGTCTCTCTCTCTGCGCCTCTGTGTGTGTGTGTGTGTGTGTGTGTGTGTCTGTCTATCTCTCTCTGCGCCTCTGTGTGTGGGTGTGTGTCTCTCTCTGTCTCTCTCTGTCTCTCCGTGGTGTTTCTCAGTGAATCCGGTTAGACTCTTTGGCCTGCTCTGCCTCACAGCGGTGTAATAGTTGAACTCTGTGATTGATTGTTTTGGTCTGTCGGCATTCAAAATGGCGGCGCTCGTGTCCTGTCCACGTGAAGTGTTTTCAGAGGGAGTGAGAGCTGTTTTAGAAACTTGGCCGGTTTTACAGGTACCTTCGATTACTGCTGTGTTTTAAAAATGTTCATTTCATCAAATCGATAAAATATTTAAGGAGATCTGACGAGTAGGCCGAATATGCGCGTGCACAAGTGAATGCTAACCGGCTAGCTACAGACGTTCACAAGGCTATTAAGTTCATTATTTAGAGGTGTTATTAACGGTACTGTAATTGTCATTTACTGAATAATACACACTTTGAGTCATTCGATGATGATAGTGTGTTAAACTTCGGTTAGTTGATAGTGTAATGATCATCGTTGCCATAGCAACTTCTTAACAAACGCAGTTAAGCGTTCTTACATAATATTTTCTATTACTGTTTAATAAAGCTTGTTATCTTTTCCTTCTGGGTGCAAACATGTTCTTAAACCAAAGTGCTGCTGGAATCTCAAAGCTGATTGGTCGAAATGTGTTAATTAAGTAAGAGGTAAAACCCTACATTGTGTTGTGATGCAACCGGAAGCGAAGGAGTTACTCTAATCACCTCAAAGTTCTCCTTTAACAGAACATCCTGAAGTGTTTTATTCTTCTTGTACCACTGCAATTTAACAATTATTACATAATTTATCAATTACAGAACGACACGTCATACCGAAGCCTTTCCTGTCGTGTTACAAAGCACTGACACTGGAGACTCCTTTCATAAATGTAAAATAAGGGTCCTGGCAGAAAGCTGTGTCTCATCATCGATTAGACGTCTTCTTTCAGAAATACATTTTTTTTTTTATGTTTATTGTTCGCCTCAGATAGTGTTCTGCGTCCACCATATAAGCCCCCGTCTAAGTTGTTACTGTAGAAATGATCTGCGTATTAGAACCGGTGCATTAACATAAACCTGTGATTACAATGATAAACAGGACTGTGGTCAGAGCTGCTGTTAAAGGAAATGAATCCGCACTTTCTGACCAATCAGAACTTTCTCACAATACAGATCTATCATATCACTCAGCAATGACGGGAAATTGAAATGTGCGTGTCACTAACACGGCATTGTGGTTTTTTTTATTTCCTAGATAGCGGTTGATAATGGCTTTGGTGGGGTTTACAGCCAGCAAAAAGCCGACTGGATGGTGGATGCGGTTCAGCAGTATTTTCACGACAACAGTAAGCGTTGTGTTAAATTGAGCCGGTTGTGACTCGAGGACTGAATAATCATGTTCGGCTGTGTGCTCTGTAATAAAAAACCTGTTCACGCGCAGGCGACCTGGAGCAGGATGAAGTGGAGGACTTCCTGTCCGAGCTGATGAATAACGAGTTTGACACGGTGGTGGATGACGGGAGCCTGCCCCAGGTCTGATTCTTTGAACTCATGCAGTTTTCTCTTTGTTTAGTAAAATGTGTCGAAGGAAACATTTCAAAGGTAAAGCGGGATCACATAACATATAGACTATCTTTAGTTTAGTAATGTTCATGATAGTCAATCATATCAGTCTGCATATCATCTGTACAGAATTTCTTTATACTTTTGCGCAGTAACTGTACACAACAGGGCTCATATCCGTGCTAATCTGTTGCATTGCAGTGATAGGATTCATAATGACACTGTTAAAATCTTTCATGTTTAAACTTACAATAACCACACAGAACAAAAACTGTGTCCTTTCTCTAAAGCGTACACCATGTTTGGCAACACTACTTGTACACTGGTGATGGTACTTATGCTGCACAAGTGATATATTCAGCAGTACTGCAGGGTGTTTAAGATCTCTTTGTTTTGTGTTCAGGTGGCGCAGAAGGTGCGTGTGATGTTCCAGCAGTGTGCACAGGGGAAACTGGCTGAGGTCAGGCAGCAGATCAGCCAGTTGGCACTGAAAAAGGCCAGCGGGAGGGCAAAGGTCACACACGTTAAACCCCCTACAGAGGATAGTGACGGCGATAATGATGAGGTTTGTCCAACAGTTTTTACCTTTTTTTTTTTTTATTATTTGTTCAACCGTATTGCAGTAAGCTGCTGTAAAGTGGCAAATCTATCTGATTGTCTCCAGTAAATTCTTGTAGCTACTGACGCAGTGAGTAACGACTAGGTTGAAAAAATACTCTCGTGTCCTTAACATGTCAGCAAAATTGAGTTCTCGATTCTGATTGGTCAGAAGGCGTTGATTCATTTTCTACAACAGCATGCCAGCTGCAAGGCTCATATCAGTGCGCTCATTCTAATACTTTATCGCTTCTATACTAAAACAGTTTGCAGGAATGACGAAGACTAATAATAAATGGGTTAAAAACGTTATTTAACAAAGAAGAGCGTATCATTGTTAACGTGGTGACGTTTCCTGTAAGGAGAATTTATTTAATGTTTTTGGAAGGCGTCTCCAGTGGCGGTGGTTTTTTATCGGTGAGAAAGTTTTGCGACATGCGAGAGTGTTCAGGGTGGTTTTTTTGGTTGTATTACCACTTTCTGGTTTCTAAATAATGCATGATGTGTTTTTTTTTCTTTTGTCATATTATCTTCATCTTCCTATATTGTTATAGGAAAATAGTCTGCTTTATATAAAACAATATATGAGAATATAATCTTACCAGACGTCTGGCTCACTGTTCCTAGTCCATGGAGTGTGACGAGGCCGGAGCGGGAGCTTCAGTGAGTAGCGCAGCAGTTAAACAGCAGCAGCAGCAGTCGCCATCTTCATCCGCTCCTAAAGAAGAAGAGGAGGAGGAGGATGGCTGGACCGTGGTGCGCAGGAAAAAGTGACCGGCTATGAAGGCGTCACAAACTCCAGAGTGCCAGAATGCTGTCTGAACGAACTTGTGGTAACGGAGCAAAAAAAGAAATGACCGCAATCTACATCACGACAGAGCCTGGGGAAGAATGACTGACTATGGCGATGGTGGTAAACATCATCTGCCATGTAAGAACTATTGGTACTGTTGTTTACAAAAACTGTTGTCTTTTCATTTAAAATGCTCCAGTTTTGGTTTTCACTGCTTTTCCCAGAGTGTTTCATTTTCTTGTGTGAGACTCTAAACTCCATCATTTTGCAGTTCATGTTTTAATGCTTTTATTACATCTTGTCATGCCCTCGTGTGGACACACTGGGCTCTGCAGGACACGTCCAACACGTCTGCAGCCAGTCCAAGTCGCGTGCGTGCGTGCGTGAGAGATGCGCTTCAGGGACTCCCACAGCAGCTGCTCTTATCGTCCTGAGAGTGTACAGCTTGTTTTCTGAATTTAATATTGAATATTGTGATTTATAGATGCTATGTGTACTGAATATCAAGGATACAGTATAAAAATTAACAGTTAGTAGAACACTTGGATTTCAGGGTGCATTTTTTAAAGAAGATATTAAATGCAAATATTTAATGTATTTAATTTTGACCAGGGAAAATTGCTCCTAGCTTTTTGTAGTATAGTAGGAGATTTTATCACTGGCACTCTCACTCTCTCGCTGTCCTCACACTCACTCTCTCTCCTCTCACTCTCTCTCTGTCCTCTCACTCACTCTCTCTCTGTCCTCTCACTCTCTCTCTCTCTCTGTCCTCTCACACTCTCTCTCTCTCCTCTCACTCTCTCTCTGTCCTCTCACTCTCTCTCTGTCCTCTCTCTCTCCCTCTCTCTGTCCTCTCACAGTCTCTCCTCTCTCTTGCTGTCCTCTCACTATTTAGTGTTTTTTAGCCTCATATGTAAATGTTCAGCTACAAAGAGCCAGTCTTTGGATATGGATAGATATAGATACGTAGATAGATAGCTAGATAGAGAGAGAGAGATGTATATATGAGAGCTAGATAGATAGACAGCGATAGATATCTATATCTATATACCGTATATATGTTATTACGAATATTCCATATTCATTACATGTAACGTGAAACATGTACATGTGATTATACACACACACACACAAACTCTGGTTTCATTTCACTCACCTTGTACGTTCATGAGAGTAAGCAGTTTCATATCAAGCTTGCAGGACAAAGACAGACCACTTATTTACATGAACAGCGCATTTCTTCATTCATTCATCCTCACTAACTGCCAGCTCGCGGTTGTATCAGTTTAAATTGGGCTATTAGTTTGTTTACTACTTCTATTCAGGAACCTACCTGTGGGCCACACCCACTTTATGTTTAAATCTGGATACAGGTGTGAATAATTAGAGAAGAGCTAAATAGATAGAGTGGCATTATGTTACAACACTGATACACAGTGCTGATGTTCAAGCTTGCTGCTGTATAGAAAGCGTACCGCCCCAACTGTCCCTTAGTGTGAACATTGGGCGATGGTTTATTCATCAGCAGAACACAAGGTCAAGAGTTCATACCTTTATTTTGTCTTCAAGTCTTCATGTATAGTGCTGCATGTTCACAAACAACAAGCATTCCTCACACGCCGAACAAATATAAAAAGGTGGAGCCGTTTTTACTTGTTTATTTATTTTTAAACTTTTTTTTTTCTTTTAAATTTGAAGCTTAGGCATCAAGGCACTATGGTAACATATATAAACTGTGTGACCGTCCTACACACCGAGATGACTGGATGATGAAAACCGTCGACACCACACAATTCGGACTTCATCTGCACCGTGTAGGGAGATCAAAGCTTCTTTAAATATTTATAAAAATGATAGATTTGAGGTTCTAGCTAAGAAAACTGTGTGCTCATGATACTGTTCCGTCTGGGTTTTAGCCTTAATAGCGACATGACATACTGAAAAGTGTTTATACCCATGGACTGGTTACCAAACTGCACGAACTCTGTGTGTGTGCGTGTTTGTGTGTGTGTGTGTGTGTTTTAAGAGCTTAGCCAGGGGTGCTGCAGGCATTCTGCCGCACTAGCTCGTTTCTCTGGTACAAATTCCAGCATAGTGAGGAGGAAGTCGCTGAACTGAGCTGCCTGCTCCAACGGCCACTCGTACTTCTCCAGCAGCACCTCGAACAAACCCCACGGCTTCAGGTTACTGATGTGCCGCAACTCACCTGCACACAAAAGGACAACGATGGAACACATCTAACACCTACTACACACCCACACACTGTGGCAGATTAATAGCGAGTGAGCAGGAATGTATCCGAGTCATTTTTCTTACGCTCCATGTTTAAGTTTCTCAGTTGGAACACAGTGGTGTCAAAAACAGCTTGATAAATGGTTCTAATCCAGCCCGGGAAATACATTTACGGATCTTATTTGTGGACCGTAAATGAATTGAACGGATCAGGAAAAAGAGCTGGTCTGTGTTATTGCACTAGCGGGGCAAATAGAGCAATAAACTCACGGCTATAAACTCAGCAACTGACAATATCATTCACGGTTTCATCTCCAGTAAGTGCTTTATCCTGGGCAGAGTCACGGTGGATGTGGAGTGTATCCCCATGTAGGAGGCAGACACACACCCTGGATGTGCTACAAATGTGTAATTCTTTATTAGCAAGCAAAAAATCGGAGTGCATTACAGTTCCAGGTTGTAATAAGGCAAAAAGATGAAAAAGGTCAGGGGGTGAATACTTACGCAAGCGGCTGGATAGGTTTACATGATTTGCGCTTGTGTGCGGTGTTTTTGCACTTTGCTCCGAAACTCAGCTCAATGTATTTGCTTTACTTTTGTTTCCAGTGTCCTGCCCTAGTTTCCTCCATGTTTCTCCAGGTTTGGGTTTAATTAAACCCTGTTTTTTTTTCCACCCAGACCCGAGCTGGTTCTAGCTAGTTTTTAAGCTAGTACTAAATATCCTGCTACATTATACAGACTCTTCATTGATGTATTCACGGGGATAAAAACACTGCAGCTAACATTTGTCAGGTCTGGTAATATAATATCATAGAATTGAAACAAATGTCGATGGATATCGTGGTAATATAATGCGGCGTAGGGACGAGAACAGTTCCATCACACAAGCTTACTCAGAAGTCATCTCGAAAAGGACACGAGTATGAAGTCTGAGAAACAGCGCAAGGGTATTCATTATATTCCCTCATCTCTAACTGGGTTTATCCGGACGTGATGAATCAGTGATGTGCGTAAACGATATCAGGCGTGCTTGCGTGTGATTTAGGGCTGACGGGACAGGTGAGCTCTCGAGTTACAGACACACTAAACCTCATCAGCAAGCTGCTCTTAGAAACCAGAGCTTCGTGTCCACATCCTTCACTGCATTCGTAACTGTACGCAATCAGAGCCTCTCTAATCAGGGAACTTGTATTCACACTAATAATATCTAGAGGAGCTGTAATCTCAGCCGTTACCTAGTTACATGGTCCCTCATTCTTTCTTTTTTAATACTGTGTGTAATTTGTGGAAATGTCCAGCTCCAGCATCATTTCCTGTCTCTATAAACCTCCCTGTATATTTATGTGTTAGCATGTAAGGTCATACATAACACCATGTTAGTGCTTTATTACTTAAAATGAATTTAAGCTTTGGGAGAGCACGCCACTGGCTTAAGATGCGACTGGAATTGGAGTGATATGGAGCAGTCACTCAGGAGCGCGCCACGTTTATTGGGTAAGCTCATTCGCTGAGCTCCAGAGAAATCTGGCAGGCCGGCTGACGCGCCCTGGTACGTACCGCACCGTGACTCCAAAGTCGACTGCAGAATAAACAGTGATAAATGTGACAGGCAAAAGATTACACTTCAGTCACTAGGGCCCCAATTCGCACTTTTTTCCTCCGTAATATTGTTCGCAAGCGAGCTTGGAAACGCGATACAAATGATCAAATAGAGAGCTCCGTAGCGGGCACTGCACTCCAGAGCCATACTTCGTATCTGTTTTTATGTGTTCTCTTACCTCTGCGGTTGAAGTACTCTCGTGAATATCTGCCTGACAGAGCGAAATGAGTCGGGATGACACCCAAGAGCTCAATGACATGAGCTAAGTGATCTATACAAACAAAAACAAAACACAAGGCATAGAAGCCATCATTAGCGAAACAAAACGATTCACAGTTAAAGAGGGATTAAAGGTTAAAAGGGGACGTGCCATGGAAATGTTTTGCTGTTGTTTTTGAAATAAGATGTGTCCATGTGAATTAGGGACATAATTAAAGAGGACTGTTACATTCCCATTACATTCTGTAACGTCCACAGAAAGGAAATAGGTGGAGAGGGCAGGTTAATCTGAATAGTGTGTTTCTTTTCTACGTAGAAATTTCCCTCATTAACATATGACCGCCCACAGCAGTGTGAATCGAGAAGATTGGGAGGAGCCGTCTTTCTAGAAAAACTAAATCGGGGATTTCATGGAGAAAACACAAGTGTGCTGTTCCTGCATGACATGAGCATGGAAATACTTAAAGGACGTTAGTACACAAAAAGAGTGGCTGAAGTTTATTTTTGGGGACGTCCCTGAAACTTTCAGCCTGTGCTGTGCTTGGTGCATTTCAGTTCAGACAGTTTTATCAACTTGGGTTTTGCTACAAAGCTGAGCTTGGAAGATGGAACAGTGACCGGGAGCAGCTGAACTAAAAACGAAGAACGACTCGGTTGTGCTGGTGATCCGATTTGAACGGGTCACTATAAAGATTCAGAGTCATTCACGAAAAAGCTCAACTCATTCGTGAACTTCACACCACTAATTCCTTGCGTGTGGCTGATCGAGTTCTCCTTTAAAGACGTTAGCCAATCAGAGCGACGCTATTTACATATTTAAAAGCCACAAAATCAGCCTCTCATATCCTATAGGCTTTCCATACTACGCTAAACCAGCACGAGGAAAAAAAACGACCCAAGGTAGGGTTTTTTTTCCAATAAGCATCTAAGGGGAACATATTCAATAATTGAAAAAAGTGTACGGCATGCCCCCTTTAAAATAAAAAAAAAATTAATAAATAAATAAAGGAAAAAGGGAGCACTGACCTTCATCCCGAGTGTAGTCTTCCCCTGAATGAGGCTCAAACAGATAGTCTCCTGTAGCCAACTCGAATGCCTGCAAAACACGACCCATACATCACCATTAAACCCAGCGCTCACAGGACAGGAACACGTCTGACACCAGCTTTAAATCCATATTATATATACACGTCTTTATATCCAGATCAGCAATGGACAACTCGACCTTTATCGTGTACTTTCCAATAATTTATCCACATACAGGTGAGACCGACACGGACATTTAAAAACTCTAAATTATTTATTAATCAGATGAATACCAGATTAAAATAGTACAGTACACGATATTTTATAAGTATATATGGATATAATTTTATCATGAAATCTCTACATCCAAAACAGAAATTGACCTGCTGCTTGTCTGAGTAAATAAATTTACCTTTCATCTCTAATGCTTTAAGAAAGATTAAATAAATTAGGAATAAAACTATTCTGGGTGTGCTGTTATGCTGTTATGGGACAATAATCCACAGTGGGGTGGGATGATGTGTCGATTATTTTCCAATAACAGCACGTCCTGAAGTCCCCTTCTACAACACGGATCAACGATTATCATTTATTATTCATCAAACGCTGCCATTTCATAGTTTTATCAATTTAAAGTTGCATTTAAATGTTGTGGAATGTTTATGAACAAGTCAGTTCCTGTGATCACTTGCATTACAGAAAGTATAAACTCAGCTTTATCTCAGACTGTTATAAATTGCCCAGACTGGAGACTCCTTAAGTGACCACCATACAAACGCTGCGAGTTGTTACTATAGAGACAAGAACATGTTAGAACGAGTGTGTTAATATTAACCTTGTCTTGTAGCTTTAACAGATTTTCAGAGTTGCTGTTATAGAAAATTAACCAACACCTTCTGGCCAATCAGAATCGAGCATTTAAAAGCGCTGAGGTTTGTTGATCTTTAAACTCCACTCAGCAGATTTTTATTAGATCTCTCTGAACTGTACGGATTCACGCTTTGACTAAGCTGTTAAAGGAGGTTGTAAAAAGCAGCGTCTCACCATACACGCCGTGCTCCAGATGTCTGCCGGAGGACCGTACTCGGCCCCGATCAGCACCTCCACTGCTCGGTACTGCCGTGTCTGAATGTCCTCTGTGAAGTGCTTGTACTGCGGAGAGAATAACAGCAGCAGAGGTGCATCTGAGCAGTGACGCATCACTCCGAGTAGCGATGCGAATCTGCGTTTATTCATAAGGTCCATGTTTGTTTGGAAACCAGTACATTAGAGAATAATGACGGAAACATGGGTGGAACCGTGCGACGCCAATAAATTAGTGATTCACGGATACCTGTTTTTATATAGTGAATATTAAAAATAATGTGTTTTAAAGACACAGGTGCATGTTTAATGTTTATGTGAAGTGGGAACAGGACAGACTGCAGGTTTGTTTGGGTTTTGTTTTAATGCTCTGCTGGACGCATTTTTTCGTCACCGCGGAATGCTTGCACAGACCAATCAGGCCGCTGAATCAAAAAATATTTAATTGGCCAATTTGTCCATGTTTGGGCCATTCAGCAGTGCATGATGCGTGTACAGTACGTGACGTCCCAATTTAACTGCGGCTGCATGGTCGCAAAAAAACCCCTCTTCATGGCCATCTTTATTTCATCCTGATTAGCGATGATAAATCTGATCTAGAGAGCAAGCTAGGTTAGATAGGCGATACTAGCTAGTACAGGTAATAGCTTTGTCATGCGTGTAGCGTGAGACGCTCTGGATATAGCTTATTCTGTAAAAATAAGGTTGAAGTACTCTAACGCTGGTTTTAAGCCCACTGCACAGAGCAAATTCGCCATCACTCTGAGAAAATGGAAGAGAAAAAATTGGATTTCTCTAAGCAAATTGTTCCCATTAGGTATTAAACAATATTTCTGCCAATGCAGTGACAAATCTTCCACAGTATGAAGCCAGATTAAAACTATTAACCACCGCACCGATTTGCCAAAAGCACTACAACATTAATCTCATCATAAGCTTTAATTACAATGTTTACTGATAATGTTTTCTTTCCTAATGATGTTTTTGCCGTCATGCCTGTGGGAAGCCCAGCTCCTGACTGTTTAAGCGCTCGGCGCTAAGTGATCAGATCTGTGGATACTCACCACCCAGCAGGCGTTGCCCAGGTCTGCGATCTTGATGCGGATTTTATCTGCGTTCTGCAGTTCCAGGGGGTTCACGAGGAAATCCGCCGCACTGTACGCTGCAAACACAAACACTGCATATTCAACGATCTGGTGACCGAAAATAAAAGTCATTTGTACTAAAAGAGGGTTAAAACTGTGGGGTGATCATTCTAACGCGTCCTGTTAAGAAACTCTTTACATAAAAGTAAAGGTTTAGGTCTCAGTGCCAGACGCGTTAATAAATATTTACGGTAGATGTTTTAGAAAAAAGACGAAGTGACGAAAGACGGAGACTGACTGTTGGGCGAGAGCGCGGATCTCTCGGTGGAGTATCCGGACAGTGTAGACAGCGCAGACTCGGAGGTAGCAGACAGTATAGAGCTTGATGTGCCAGAGAGAGCAGATCCAGGGCTGGAGAAACGCAGGGGCCCGTAGCCGTTATATCCATCTTCACACCACGATGATCCGGACTCGGGACTTCCCTTCGTGCCTGGTGCGTGGTACCCGTTACTGTTCACTGGCACAGCAAAGGAAAGAGATGCAGATAATGGCAGAGAGCATTAGTGAAGCATATTTAAGGGAGGAAAAAACCATTTTCAGTGGATCATACTGTTCTCAATGCTTTGTGGTTTGTTTCTCGGAGAAGGAGTTGCAACGCTGAGACGCTTCTTTCATCCATTTCAAAACTCTTGGAAGAAATATTCTCTCTGTTTCGGTCACATTCGAATACAAATGAAATGGTCTGTTTTAAAAGAGATTTACCTTTTTTTTTTTTATTCAAATGATCAGTCTTTTTTATTTTATTTTTGCCATTTTTGGACATTTGTATTTAAATTTTTTTAAAGATATTCACATGTTCTACCTCAGTCATTAGACATTATCTGTTAATGCTGAAAACGTTTTTTTTAAGCCTGTAGCCATCATCGTAGCATCCCTCAGTGATGTACACTATATGGCCAAAGGTATGTGGACACCCTTGATCTCTGCCGTTGCCTGTCGAGTGTATTTCTCACTCTGTGCGTGTGTTTCTGTCTCGTCCCCGTTTTCACTGAGCTTCCAGAGCATCCGCGGGTTTCCGCAACTGTCCGGTGGGCCGAGTCCGTCCAGGTCCTCCATCTTCTGCAGGTCCTGCAGCCTCTCGTCCAACAACCTCTGCTGCCGCTTCGCTTTCCGCTTCAACTTCTTCTTCTTGTTTTTTGACAACTTTCCCATCTGTGTACACACACACACACACACACACACACACACACACACACACACACACACACACAGAATAAAACACTGCCTTTTACACTTGTATAACTGCTTTATTTGTCTAGTTCCTGAACAGACTGCGCATGCTTATTTTCGTAAAATCACAAATCAGCTCTGTTTATTTTTTCACATCTGCTGTCTTTGAATCTTTCGTGTCCTTCATGAAGGAGCTCTAAGTTTACACTGACGCAGCAAGAACTGAAGACTGCTGAAGACACATGACACCAGTGTGCCATTTCCTGCTCGGGGAATAACTGGCCGAGCTGCGACACAGACTTCATCCTCCTGACCTGCTGAACCGACGCTCGGACCGACAGAGCTTACGAGTCACCATTGCAGAGCCTGATTTAGCAAGGCATTCTGGGAATGCCAGTTGCACAAAGGGCCAGGGTTGCCAGACCCAATTGCAGTGTCACACTAACAAAAATAGTGAAGCACATTTCTATCACCGTAATTAAGGGAAACTGCAGATCAATAACACTATTTTATTACTTTTATTCAAAAGGATTCTAATTCCTTCCGAAGCGCAATCGTAGGTATTGCTCATTAATTCCAAAAATGCTTTGATTCCTGAAAAATAATCCTTGTGGATTCTATAAATTACGCCCTACGTCAAACACCTCTGTAAAATTGTGGAGCTGGTATTAATATCCAGAAATGTCAACACCCAATATAGACTGCATAAGCTCCAGAATTATTGGAGGTTTATTAGTGCAACTGTTCAATAAAAAAAAATATGAAAGAAATCCAGTCTTTAAATGAACTAAATGTTACTCCAAGTAAATTTTAAAATATCCTTATTAAAAATATATATTTTTAACAAAACCTGACAATTTGACAATTATGACATCCCTGGACAATTATGTTATATGATTACAACTGAAGCATGTTCATACTTTCCTTTTCATTTTCCTGTGCAGAGTGTTTATGAACTTGCTTCGGACTTTCCAATCTCACTGAACATTACAGGAGAAGACTCAGTGCTGTTTCGCTGGAAATACAGAGGTGCTAATAACTGTGATTAGCGCTGGGCGATATGAAAACATAATATTAAAATATATTGATTAATATTTTATGTTACACTACGCTTTTATGATATGTATCATGGACACTGTGATATATTTTTACTAATCTCATAAATAAGAATTCTTTTACTACCATATCGTTAGCAGTTTGTGCACACACCTACAGTACTGTGCAAAAGTCTTGACCCCCCCCCCTCATTTCTTCATACTTTGCTTCTAAAGAGCCAGACCTTCTTGTATCTATAATGTAGTCCTGAGGAACAGTTCAATAGGGGGAAAAAAAAAAAAAAAAAAAAAAAAGGAACCCGGCCGGAACACCATCAGTCATGGACCCGCCTCCCCAAAGCCCGGATCGCAACATTACTGAAGCAGTGTGGGGGTCACGTTGATAGAGAACGGAACAAAAGGCAGCCAGCGTCCAAAGAAGCGCTCTGGAACGTCCTTCAAGAAGCCTGGAGAACTATTCCTGACGACTACTCAAGTCTTTGACACTTGCTGTAAGAAATTACAAGAAAGCTTGTCTAAGAGGCTGTGTTGAAGAATAAGCGCTCATACCAAATATGCACATGTGGCAATAAATCGATCAGTGTACCTATGGTCTCATTTTCCTTGCAAAATATAAAGAAATGAGGGGAGGGGGGGGCTCAAATACTTTTGCACAGTACTACATATATCTTGATACTTGATATCGTTTATTATATCAGGATTGTGATATGATATTTTTGGCATAATCACCCACTACCTAACAAATGAATAAGGATTATTTATCTTAGAATAAACGGTCTTGAGTCTCGCACCAGTGATCCAACTAATCTAAGGGTGCCAATAATTCTGGAGCCAGTTGTGTTATCCTGTTCATCAATATTAGTTTATGTCAGTTTACAATACAGAGCTGATCTTGTGCTAAAGTGCCGACATGGGCCGGTGGTAACCATGGTGACAAATCCAGAGACGCATCAGAACGCAGTGGATTAGTAATGGCATTTCATTCAGAGAGAGAGAGAATATTACACTGGCGTTAACGAACATTTTATTACTACGTGAGATTAACACGTAATGTGAATTCACACCAGACGACATCCTGTACACATAACCAGTCATTTTTATCTAGAAAGCTAATGAGTAAACCGTAATCATATCTCCGTAGGTTATTTTAAACAACATGTACAGAAAGTCTGCGATTTCAGTGGAATTATGCTTCACGCAAGTGTAAAAAAAATAAAAATAAATAAAAATAAGAAGCATGTTTTACATAGCATGTAACACGCCTCTGCAGAAACGTGTCCGGTGTGAATGATTCTGCAGTGAGGAATGAACTACCTGGGTGATCATTGAGACGTTAGTAACTGTTAACACGACGTATTCACTATAATTGCATTAAATACAGAGCCATGCAAATTAGGATGTGACAGGCATTTCAGAGGTGGTTTTAATAATACTGCACATCAGACCCGGTTACCTTTTAAATACTTTTACATCAATCTGGTGCTCCGTCAAACTCACAGCAAAACTGCAGTGTGTGAAATGACACCTTTTAGACCTGAACCTATTCGTCATCGCTCCTGTCAGGTCCTCTCTTAAGAAAGTGGCTAAACTATGTGAAAGCAGGTTAAAGATGGTTTCACACATGCGAGGAGACAGCCGAGATCGGCCGGCGACAGGATAGCGAGCAGTGATCACAACAAGAATCAAAGCTTTAGAAATATTATAAACGTCACTGCCAGCTAGCTTTCATAAGGAGTATAGAAGCGGAAATATGATTGTGTTTAAATGATTACTCGTAATATAGTTTGTTTGTCTGAGAGCTCATACAGTAGGGTGGTCCAAAATAAATTAACTAACAGATTTTGTTTCTCCACAAGGCTAATTTCTGACACGCGGGTAAGACATGCCAAGTGGACAAAAATAAGCCTTGTGGAGACAAGATTTGTCCAGGAACAATTTTTTGCTTGCTGTTGTACAGTTTTCCGAGTAAACTTTAAAAAAAAAAAATCTGTTCATCTGTCCCTGATAAGAAGGAAATAAAACACTTTCGGACATGCTGTTACAGGAAACTAATCAACAACAGGGTGGTGATGACGACAGCACGTCCCAAAGTGTTTTAGTCCTCTTACACAACACATTTTCCAACTATTCCAATCTTTAATTAGTTAAAGAATTACATGTTGTACTTTTTATCCATTTACTGTTACATTTAATATTGTGGAATGCAAGACCAGGAAGTTCCTCTCAATAGAAAAAAAACCAAAACATGCAGCTTGTTATAAAGTTACATGTTATAAAGAAATGCATGACAGCGAAATGATTCGCTTTTGTTCCGACACTAGCCATTTTCAGCGGTAGGACGATACCCGACCCATATACGTGATTCTGGATGTGTAGGTATTGCAGTGTGATAAGCCTACAGTGAGTGTGCAGCATCAGGGAGGATAGAGAGAGAAGGAGAAAGAAGGAGAGAGAGAGAGAGAGAGAGGACAGGCAGGTTACAGGAAACATGTGACTGCACCAGGGAGAAACGGAACACCTACAGGATCAGGCTGCTCTTAACGTACCTGTTTATCCCTTGGAGCCGTGCTAACTGCCGTCAGAAGAAGAGGGGGAAAAAGGATAGGAGGGAGGGGACAGAAAACCACAATGATGGAGAGAGCGGGAGGGAGAGAGAGAGAGAGAGGAAAATAAAAAATAAATAAATAAACAGAAAAACAGAAAAAGAAAAACAGGACACAGTTAGAAAGCAAACAGAGACAGATAGGAAATGAAAATGACTGGAATATTCACCAAGGACACAGCAGCACCAGAGAGACAAACATGCACATAATATCACAAGCTAATCTCATTTTGAAGAACAGTTCATTTAGCCAAAAGCAGATTTTAGCCCCCTTGGATTAATTCCAGGTCCCTTTCACCTTTACTGCTATTCGATTATCAGAGTGTCGTGAAAGTGACATGAAAATACAACCCGAGTTCTGATAGCATTTAAATCAAACGACATGAGCGCTCCATCAGCTGCTCAGCTTGGCGAGTTTCTTTCTCAGCTCCTTCTCAGTGCTGGTGTATTGGGTCATGGTTTCATGTTTTGTGCATAAAGTACATTTTAATCCCACGGGGAAAGGAAAAACAAAAAACCCTTCCTAATGGGAAACTGACCTAACGGCATTAACAGTTACAGGAACACTTCACCCTGAAACACGTTTGTACTGAAATACTTCTGATGGGTTTAATGATTGTGGGGTTTTACTTTTGTACACTGACGTCACAAGTAGACTTTGCTAACGTGGTTACAACGGTATTTACGTGCAATCTCAAAAACAAGTAATTAACGGTCATGTTTTGCGATCAGCTCCTATAAACAAAGCAGTAACAGCTTCTTTTCTCGCGCGTTAATTTCTAGCGACGTTCAACAACATTAAGAAATCCAATGAAGAAATTGTGGCGTGTGTGCTGGACTCAAAGTCCCAGCATGCAATGCAGCTACAGGATGCATTTGCACCGAGTGACCCCAGAGACTCAGCTCGGCTAGTTAGTGACCTGTGAGATGACTAGCATGATGGTATTGATGGTGTATTAGCATGCAAATTGAAGCTTTTTAGGCTGATCAGTTTGACAAAAGTGTACAGATGAGAAAGCTGGACAGAACGAAGGACTAAAGTGCCGCTGCATCGCTCTCTTTAGGCAGAGATGAAGCGAGGGATGACTTCCACCAGAAGGTAATCAAACAGCATTGTGGGTCATTTAGGATCAGTTTCCCAAATTGAAAACAGACCGACATGTCAATGATAGAAGTTAATTTTATTTTACTTTAATTACAAATTAGAATTTAATTACTAAGTAACTGTTTATGTAATTAAAGATCACATACTAATTAAGCACTTATATGAAAGTAGTTCGGGTTGGATTTTTTTCTTTAAAATCTACAAATGCTGATCAGAACACGGTCAACGGAAATCATTCGAGCAACTCAAACAGATTGCAGAATCTATTAAAAACATTAGATATTGGGAATAGGAAAAGTCTTACTGGAAACCATTAAGCCAATTCTCAATAGGTAGTGGTTTTTAGCAGGGAAATAAAATACTGCCTTGTTTCAAGGCCAAGCGTTTGATAAAACTGATCGTCATAACCGGACTTTTGCGGGAACCAGACATTTGCAGAGAGAGAGAGAGAGAGAGAGAGAGAGAGAGAGAGAGAGAGAGAGAGCATTAACAAATGAAAAGCGTTAGTCCCACACACGCTAGTGATTATCTAATTGCCAAGACTGCACTCATGATCAATTTTGTGAGTCATGTATTTGATGGAAGTAAAGTCAATATCTGCATTTATACTCCGTCAAAGACGGTTATTTACTTCTATCAAAGATCCATTCAAAAATGTAATCACAGCTCTAAATCACTGATAACAGGGCAACCGTTCATAAATAACGGATTAGGCTACGCCGGTGTTTGCCCTCAATTAAACGACTCGCTTTAATTACATGGGTTGGAATTATTTATAGGCTACAGTGCATGGAAATGCCTTTACCGACAGCGACAGTAGCCATAGTAACAGGCATATAATTAAATGTTGGCGGGCATTTAAAAAGAAAAAGAAAAAGCCTGACAATTACAATGATGATGAGCTTTCGATTTAGATAATTAAACGTATACAAAGCCTCCATTGTTTAAAACTGGTGATTTGTCTTGTAGCAAGATAACAGCTAACAAAGTGTCCAGATACGGAAAAATAAATTTGTTGGAGGTTATTTTTGGGATTCGATATTCGGAAGCGCAATTTTGAGAAGAAATTTGTGTAATTGTACCTTCCAGAGCTGGGATATTTTTGTGCTTAGACCTATATAAACTCTATATCGAAACTTTCCCTAAGCATATGAAATTAATAACGTATATTTAGACGTAAAAAAGCATAAAGCATAAAGTCTGTGTAATGTGTAAATAAAGTGAATAGAGGGCGAGTACTCCTCATGAGATGTCGTGTGCATTACCAAAGGAGCCGGATGGAGGCGGAGCTCCGGCTTTCTGCCAGAGCGTGGCCTCCGCAGCCAAGCGCCTCACGTACACGTCCGTCACGTCGAGCAGAATGTTCTCCGGCTTGATGTCTGTGTGGATGATCTTACACTTGGTGTGCAGGTAATCCAGACCCTGCAGAACCTACGCAGCAGACAGCAGAGCTTAAAAATGTTGAGTAATATTCACAAACCGTTTGATCCTCAGCAACAGCAAAAGTCTCCAGACCCTTAAAATGCACAAGGGTTATTTTAACTTGCACGTTCAACGCGGCTTTTACGAATCACCATGTTAGTCGAAAGCGTGTGTCCTCTCGATGTTCTCATTGACTCTGCATTGGTATTCTGATTTGCTTTTGACGCTGAACCTTCCTTCCCGTAAATAAGTGCTAGCAAATGATATCAATAGTTAGGTTGGTTGGTTTAGTTGGGGTCAAATAAAGCGTTTCGTACAACATTTTCATGGCCATTTTACACCAACAGCTTAACGGAGTTCACGAAACAGGAAGTGGTGTCAGGGGTTTAGTAAATATAATGTGCAAATGTCTGAATATTATACACTTACATTACCAGTGTACATGCTCACGTATAGTTTAGGCTTGTAAGATCATGTGTAAAATGCCCCCAAGCGGTATCTGATTGACAATAGCATCACCTGTTGCTTTGAATGGGAAAAGAAGTGGGCGTGGCCATACATAAGTAAGTTGTCATTTTCTTTATTTAAAGGTCCACTATGTAGGATTTTGAGGGTATCTATTAACAGAAACTGAGTATATATTCCATAATATGCTTATGGAATTCATAAGTATGTTTTCATTAGTGTACCTGTAACTACAAATCATTGCGTTTTTGTAGTCTTAGAATGAGCCCTTTATATGTACATAGGGGGCGGGTCCACCTCTATGGAGTCGCCACGTTGCGCCGCTACAGTAGCCCAGAACAGACAAACCTCTAGAGAGCGCCTTCCAGGTTTGACGAAGCACCGGAAGAACGACAAAGAGGAAGAAAAGAAGACAAGGAAGAAGAAATAAAAGGAATCAGTGTTTGCTGGTGCTGGCTAACAAGAAAAAAAATGGAGCATCGTACTTGTGCTACTATTTAGCATGGAAAAAGGAAAGAAGTGTGAATGTACGGACTTTACAGGTACCTGACGGCCACCGCATGCTCCAATACACGCTTGGAAAGGGACGGGTAAGGGAGGGGTCGAATCCTACATAGTGGACCTTTAAATCTCTGGTCGTGTAAAGGATCCAAAATAGGATAAAAGGAAACAAATTACTAAACACTACACACATTATTGTTGACGTTAAAGCTGCAGACATGACATGATTAGCACGGTTTCATTAATCTAATGAGATTTGCTTTCATTCACCAAGTCTGGATTTTAAACAGTGGTGTCAAATGTGCTTAAGAAGAGCTCCATGTTGAATGAGTGCTAATTAATAGCAAAATTTTAAATAAAGGAGAATTCATTTTTGTTCCAGTGTTGAGTCCGAGCACCTGTACAATACGGCTGTGGTTAGTTCGGGATGAGTTTCTCCATTACACTCGGAGTGTAACGTTACGTACCTGACGGAGGATGCTCTTCACACACACCAGAGGCATGCCCATGTAGTTGGACTTGATGATCCATTTAAGCAGCTGGTGCCCAAGCACCTCCAGCACCATACACACATCTTACACGTCAGAGAGTCAAGGTTATTACTGACCTGCAGTGCATGTATAATAGGGTTGAAGTCGAGTCATTAGACTAATAAGGCTATCAGACTCCAATATGAACTGTAGATGCACCTGAAAACATGAACAAAGATGACGGTACGTCTACAGAGAGAGATTTTGAGCAAGGATGTACGTCAGGATACGGACACCGTTGACTCCGGATATCTTGAAATCATCGATGAGCTGAACTATCGTCTCCCGTTTCGAGTCCGTAGGGTCGCTGTCTCGAACCTGTTCAACATGCAAAGATAGACGTGACAGAATTTTAAAAAAAGTTTAATGTCAATGTTTATAAATAGTATAGATACATAATCATTACAAATAAAAAGCTGTATGAACATTAACAGAGTTTTACTCTCTTTAACGTTAAAGAATGTTACTACCAGTTAAAGTTCATTTATGCTCCCTTTATGTACAAAAATAAACACATCCATTTCAAACAAACAACCTTGGATGTTAAGCAATACATCCGCTAGAGGTAACTCTGTGTCAAAAGTTACTAACACCGACAAACGAGGAAATCGCCGTAATGTATCTGGTAATAAACCAGCAAAAGCATAGGCATCATACAGATGTATAAAATTTCTTACTAAATCTCAAAACCTCTCCAAAAAAAGGTAAGATGTCTGCACTTACAGCTGACTGTTACAAAGTTCTGACCCTGGAGACGGCATCCACACGTGCTAAATAAACATTTTCTTATGGAAAATTTCACAAGGCCAACAAATACATCATTTTTTATGGCATCGCCATATACGTCCGTCTGCGACTCTGAGTTACAACCATAGAAACACTGACTTATTAGAACAAGTGCATTCATATAAACCTGTTTTCAGCTCCGCAGCCATAACCACTGACCAATCAGAATCAAGAATTTGGCCACACTGTGGTACAAGAAGCATATTTTTTCTACACCGCTGCTAATTCAGTGTCACACGGAGTTAACAGACAGGGGAATACAGGAAGTCCATCCCTCCCGTCCAGAGAGCGGAAATTGTCATGGTTCGGATTTTGACGTGATCTACTGACGACAGGCACACCAGTCTGGAGCGGAGAACACGAACGTTTCACACTTACACATTTCAGTAGTTTAATTTCATCCAGTGCGGTCTCTGTGTAATGTGGAGCACTCTTAACCACCTTCAGGGCCACAAATCGCTTCCTCCTGGAGAGACAAATAAAAGAAATACAGATGTAAATCTAGGTGTGATCAAAGCTGTGACTCGGGGCTCAGATTTGTTGCCAACATTATAAACGAAGGATTAATAACAAACGATTATATTATACTAGCTAAAATAAATTGGCAAAAAAATAAATAAATAAATAAAATAGTGCAAAAGGTCACAGTGCATCTTCCATAGCATTATTTTCAAGCAAAGTTTAAACCCCATTCACACTTTGTATAAATGTCTTACGTTTGCTCAGATGGGTGAAAATGAAAGCCAGATATTTCAGCTAGGCTACATTTAGTCCATGTATGCAGTGTGTGTGTGTCAATCAGTTTTCAAATATATGAATTTAAAGCAACAATACGAAGCACACGTCTCTCTGATCATAATCAAAATATTAAATGCAGCCATGCAGCTCATTTCACCCTGCGCTTTTATTGCTTGCCGGTCTGCACACCGTCCCGGAAATACTCATCCTTTTTTTTTTTTATTGGCTCACAGGAATTTGTGAATTCACAGCTCAAAAACACATATGCGGAATGTGTAAACGCTACGGCTACGGCTACACTGTAGACACCGACACCTCGGCAGTGTTCATTTCAGGCGTCCGGACCAGACGAGTGACTAAACACTCTCAAAGCTAGAACGTTCTCGCATGTGCATCTCCCCGATCCGACTCTCAAACGGAGCGTAAAACCCTCCAAGTGACACGGATATGAAGCCCAAAGCACATTTCACAAGTAGTTCCCTCATTGGCACGTGACAGTGCGGGTCTCTGCGTGCCAACGCTGATATGACAGTGTATTTGCACAGTACTGTATATCACAAGAATAACAACATAATGACATTAATGTGATTAGTGACAGTCTGACACAGTTTAGCAATTAGCCTAAGTACAGATTACTCACTGAAGATCCCAGCAAAGCCACACGGTAGAGAAGTGACCCCATCCGAGCTTCCTGACCACGTGATATCTGCCATTAAACAGGTCTCCGATCTTCACTGGGTAATAACCTCCTAAAGGACAGACAATTTATCATAAATAATAACAATGAACCATAGTAAATAGTCCTGTTATAAACATTATAGCTGCTGCGCAATAAATGTCAACAGGAACTGACTTGTTTTTAGACATTTAATTAATTATTAAATGTAATCTGTGGCAAATTGCTCTAGTATAAGAGGAATGAAAGTTTAGGATGTGCACCCCGTCTTTGATTATATTCCAATACAAGCGTGCCTGGTCATGTCTTACTCTTTGTGTACTAGAGTTATATATAGTAACTTACATCTCCTCTGGTAATGTGACACGCAGCAACAAGTCGCTGTGCTTGTATAATGGCTCTAAGAGACGCTTCGCTGTATTATTGGGTATTAATCTGTCCATGTGTGAGACTAGCTCTTCAAACCCAAATCTGAAACAAAGCACCTCTGAGAAAAGAAAAAAAAAAAAAAAAAAAAAAAAAAAAAAACAAGTACGTTTTGTTCCTGTGTGGCTTAACAGCTAAACGTCTCCAAGGTGTCACTGATAATTCCAGTGCAATCTATCTTCTAGGTGAGAAAAAAAAAAAGAATAATCTGTCAGCAAAAAGGTTTCCCACTCAAACAGGAACCCTGTTAATGTTACAAATGTAGAATATTATAACCGTTGTGGAGTTTACTGTACCTCTGCAGTAATCTGCAGGATTTTCCTGCTCTTCGTCGTCTGACCCGAGGAGTTCTGCCGGGGGCGGAGTAAAATCAGGCGGGGGCGGACTGAGAGCCTGAGGCGGGGATGTCGGATTGGACGGGGCGATCTGAGTGGGAGGGGTTGTGGAAAAAGCAGAAGGTAGACCCAGCGATGGAGGTATGGAAGCACTAGGTGTTTCTGGTGATGAGAGTATGTAGGGAGAAGGAAGCGCTGTAACGGGGACCGAGATCGGGGCCGAGTGGTGGACCGGTGCTACTGGCTGGAGGTCCGGGGCTACGGCATGGAGGTCCGGGGCTACGGCATGGAGGCCCGGAGCTATGGGTTCAAGGTCCGGAGCTACGGCATGGAGGTCCGGGGCTACGGCATGGAGGTCCGGGGCTACGGCATGGAGGTCCGGGGCTACGGCATGGAGGTCCGGGGCTACGGCATGGAGGTCCGGGGCTACGGCATGGAGGTCCGGGGCTACGGCATGGAGGTCCGGGGCTACGGCATGGAGGTCCGGGGCTACGGCATGGAGGTCCGGGGCTACGGCATGGAG